>JADWQK010000463.1:0-20745 GCA_017933935.1 Sesamia nonagrioides
AAAACTAAAAAGCGCGATATAACCGAACTCCACGCGGGCGAAGCCGCGGGCGGAAAGCTAGTGAAATATATTTCTGACCACCAAAATGTTCTAACAAAAAATGAATAGCAACTACTTCTTAATCATGATCTTTCAAGTTATTACCAGCCGAACGAATAAACATTAAGTTATGTACAGTCATCAATTATTTCCTTTAGTAATTGTATATACCTAAATGCTTTCACGTGTCTGATAATTACTAAAAGATAACGATTAAGATCTACTTCCTATAAAAGCCAAAATTATAATAATAAAACGTTACCACTCAGTAAAACTTTTACCATCATCACCGACACATAGAACATTAAGAACAAAATGTCCTCAATAAAGTGGTTGAGGTGTATATTATTTATAGAGAATCCTCAAGGTATATACAGGAACTATTGTAACCAATCAAAGATTAAAAAGTGTTTTATTATCGTCCAAGTATTGATACAAATGGCAATACACTCTATCGTCGGCATTGGTCAAATGAAACTATTGCTAGGAGGAGATGAGAATGGTCAAATCAAATTGATTGTTGCTTATTCTATTATTACTGGATATATAAACTCTTTTTTATGCATCGTGACTAGTATCTGTTATAGTTGCAGTTTCATGTCTTTTTATAGGAGTATCATTCGTGTCTCTGAATTCTTCAAAGATGACACCAAATTCCTTAACTCCCAAAATAGAATATATTGTTTCAGTTTTTCTTTCTATTTTTTGTTTATTGCTTTTGCTGTATATAGATCTTCAGGGTTTATAAAACTATTTTCTCTATCAACTGTGTTTTATTCGGCTATCAGTTCGGTATCACAAATTTTTGTACGATCTATCTCAGTATTCCAGCAACTGACAATGTTTATTATTCTCATGATGCTGGTAATTTCATTGAAATCTTTGAATTCCCTGATATCCGTCGTACAAGTAACAATAGAGAAACACGATGTTAGTTCAGATGAACAATGCGATATCACAAAGGAACAGATTCAAGAATGGGTTGAACTGTATAGAGATATAGTAAATTGCTGTGAAAAAGTAACAGTATGTTTCGGATACCAGGTATTTGATTCTAGAATTTCATTGAGTTGATCATGCTCTTAGTAACTAACGTGAAATTGTTTGTAATTTTTTTACAGGTTTTTTTTACGCTAAGCACCTTCTTCTTGTACCTCATTTTATTTACGTATATCATGTGCAGCAATAATTTTTTGCAAGTAAGTTTCTAATGTTTCTAATTGATGCCTATTGTAGAACTTTTACAATAGGCATCCTATTGTAAAAGTTCTACGTATTCAAAGCTAACGATGCCTTTTCATGCACATCTCTAATTACATAATTTTATAAATTTTAGAGTATCGAAATATATGATCTCAAGAAAATGGGATTTGTTATATTTTTTTATGTTTCATTGATGATGTTGCCAATTGTCGCTGGACAATTGACTTGGAACCAAAAGATGAACTTCCACAGGGTCTTGGCCCGGCTTTATAATTCGGTTATTAAAGGTAAAAGTATTTTTGAGAATGTCATTTGTAACAAAAATATTCACATTATTTTTCACGTAGTTTTAATTATTATTTAATTGAGACTTATTTTTTTGAATTTTTATTTCATTTAAATTTGTCTTGTTTGTCCATAGATAAAATACACAAACTGTTTTTAATCTATACTAAAGTAATGAATATTTTTTTAATTCTTTCTAATATTACAATTTCTTATTACATTATAGATTCACAACAAGCTGAAGCGAAATTGATAAAGGACTTCATACGTTTGATGAACAAGAATCCAGTGGAGATCAAGCTGTTGTCCAACATTCCTGTTGGAATGTACATGGTGCCAGTTATGGTTACATTGTTTGTCAACAATCTTATTGTTTTGTTGCAGTTTAATCACGTTATTTAATTCTATTTATATGCTTAAAGTAATAGTTTGCATGTCATGTCTTGATTTTTGGAACTTAATTAGGGCAAAATTAACATTGAATACCGAGGCCGATGACAAAAACCTTTATCAAGAAAATCTTTTAACGTTAATACAGGAAGTATTGTAGCCGAAGGTCTAACTTTCACGTATATTATGTATATTGCAAGGATATGTTTATAAGTGTTCTAAGTGTGTATGTCAAAATAAAAAAGTTGTCACTTGGAATCGCAATTTCACTCATCACCTCTCGCTAATATACATATTTACTAAGTACTTACAACTATAATATTAAGTATTTATTTATTCATTTATATATTGTTTATTGTACACCAAAAACATCAATCGATCAAAATACATTCAACATAACAAAACATACAATGGACGGCCTAATCACTAATGCAATCTATTTTATAGTCAGCTCTAAAATAATACGGAGAATATAGATACACACTAACTATATTAACAACCATACTTTCCACAATCACTTTAACAGCTATCACTCACTCTTTTAACGTCCACTACACATTCTTTCAAATGACTATCTAAAACTATACCCACACCATTTCCCTTACCATCGCTTCCACAGTAATAGAACTTATATCCTTCTCCTATCTCTCTTGCCTTCGCACCTTTCCACTTCGTCTCTTGCAGACACGCAATTTTCACCCGTCGCCTTTTTAAAACATCTGCTAGTTCCCTTCCTCTTCCAGTCATTGTACCTACATTCCAGCTCGCACACCTCAATTTTACTTCTCTCACATTCCGAGCTTGCCTCTTACGTCGCACCCGCCCGTTAGCGGTGCCGTTTATTTGAAATTATTATTTATTATTTTAGAATATTAATGTTTAGTATCATCATCATCATTTCAGCTCAAAGACAAAAAAAAAAAAATGTTTATTACCATTGGTTTGAACATAACAACACAAAATATTAATCACAAACTAATAAGAACGCAAGTGTTTTGGATGAACTCTGGCACCCAATTTAAGATTTAACTTGTGTTTAGGGTGCCAGGGTCCTCGCTATAGATGTTAGTCAAACACAATATAATACTAAATACTATATAGTGTGTAATTATATAGTTATGCGTGTGATATCTGCAGTAAATCTTCAGTACTATCATAATTTTGATTAGTTAACCACTTCGTCACCTCGGTCTTACATTTGTATCGGCACATAGGAGTAATGTCGCAGACTTTATTTATTTTATTATAAATATGGTTTGACAGCACTTCATAATGACGGTGAGCAAGGGCAGTTCTACATCCATGAGTGGAGCATACTTCATAGTGTCTGCGCTTTCGGGTTGCATTTGGGTTATATACCACCGAGGGATGCTTACGTAGAATTGTGCCAAGAACAAAGAGCTGCCTCACCGTGAGGACCCTACATTCATTGTAAAGTGACATGGTGGGGTATCTAAACGGTTTCGAGGTCATAACTTTGAGGACAGCTCTCTGTGCTCGTTCCAGAGGGAGCAGAGTTGTCTTGGTGGTTCCACCCCAAACAGTTATGCAATAATTTATTAAACTTTGGCATAAAGCATAATAAACGGTTTTTAAAGTTTCTACTCCTGCAGAGTGCCTTAATTTTTTAAAAATAAATATACATTTTCGGACTCGTGGTATAAGAGCACTAATTTGAGGTTTCCAGCTCAAGGAACTATCCACATAGACTCCGAGATACTTGACAGACTCAGATCTTGTAAGTTGAGGAAAACCACACTGTGAAGAGGACAGACCAAGTGTGCAAGTATGAGCTCTAAGCACCATTGTGTCAGGTGGTGGGAGTTTGGAAGATTGCAAGGAAAAAGGTAAATATACAGTTTTTTTAAGATTCAAGGTCAAGATGTTATTCGACAACCATTCCATCACTGAGTTTAGGGCGTGTTCCGCGTATTTTATAGTCTCTGACCAATTACTACCATGAAGTAGTAGTGCCGTATCATCTGCGTAAGTAAAAATCGAACAGTTTGTTAGAGACATTTTACATAAATTATTAATATAAATTAGAAATAGGGTAGGTCCTAAGATCGAGCCCTGGGGAACGCCATAGGTCAGCAATTTGGTGTCACTAATAACATCGTTAATTTTAACGCACTGGGTCCTATCATGTAAGTAATCCTGGAAGATTTTCAGGGAATGGCCACGAATACCGGTAGCTTCTAGTTTAGATAACAGGTGCGGAACAGACACAGTGTCAAATGCCTTGGAAAGATCAAGGAAGATGGCCAAACATTTCATTTTACTGTCTAGTTTAGATACTACATGATCTACCAAGGCAGCAACAGCATTTTCGGTCGATCTGCCACCTCTAAAACCGTACTGATTGTTGCTTAATAATTTGTGTGACTCGAGAAAGCTAACTAACCTTTTATTAAGGATTTTTTCTAGTACCTTAGAGATGGCAGGCAGGATCGAGATCGGCCTATAATTATCTACACTGTGCCTGTCACCACTCTTGAAAATTGGGTGAACAACAGCTCTTTTGAAGACCCTAGGAAAACAACCTGCCGAAATAGAGCGATTACAGATATGAGTAATGACTGGGACAAGCGCAGGCAGACATGATTTTAGCAGTCTCGAAGATATACCGTCCCAACCCACAGCAGCATCCGAGCGTAATCCAACAATGAGATTTGCGACCTCCGCTTCATCTGTGTGAAGTAGTACTAGCGAGTTCGAAGGACAGGCATCGAGAGAGTATTCAGGAGTAGCCGTAGATGATAAGAATTTTTCAGCCAAGTTCTTGCCGCAATCCGCAAAAAATTCATTGACTTTATTTGCTGAAATCTTTTCATTCGAAAACAACTTTAATAATATATTAGGAGATTTTGAACTTTGACTAGATCCGGTTATATTTTTAATGACTTTCCATGTCGCTTTGGGGTTGCTTTTCGCCACTTCAAACTCGTCTCTTTCATATGCATGTTTTAAATTTTTGAGCAGTTTGTTGCAATAATTACGGTAGCGTTTATATGTAACCGAGAGAATGTAGTTTTCAGGGTCTGCCTTTAGCTTTTTAGCCATATTATCCCTATTTCGAATACAGCGAAGCAGACCATTTGTGATCCAGGGTTTGAGAATTCTGCGTTTGGAGGATACATACACAGATTTAGAGTGATTAGAGATGACAGTGCGGAGGAGAGAGACCAGGGACTCAGTAGCATTGTTTGCATCCTGGATAATCATTATCTCACTGAGGTCCCTCGATGAGATGTCATTTATTACAGCTGTATAATCAACAACCTTGCGATATTGTTTTGGGGAAGGATGTGATTTCATATGTTGAATATTTATAAAAGTGGGTCTGTGATCAGTAATGTAAGTATCAAAGATTAGGGTCGTATTTTTACAGTCAGATCTCAGCATAATGTGATCAATACAAGAGTTAAAACGGGTGGGGAGTACATGTGTAGGAAGAAGGCCATGTGATGCAAGGAGATTAAGGTACTGATTTGCCTGTTGGGAGATAGCATTCGGAGTTATGTCAATATTTAGGTCGCCCATAATCACTAAATCTCTTTTATCAGAAAATTCAGTAAGTATGGTGTCTAAGCTGTCAAGGAAATTGTCAAGATTTCGAGCAGAAGGAGAACGATATAGTGCCAGAACTCAGAAGTAAAATATTGTGGGATTGTATATAGCAGGTCAAGCAGCTAGCATCATGCATATAAGGTTCGGAGACAATATGAGATAGCTCCGATTTTATATACATTATAACACCATCGTTTTGGTTAATAAGTTTATTCGTTTGGCAAGAGACATACCCCTCGAGAGGTGGAACTTTTGACCCCCTCAGCCAGCACTCCGATAAAATCAAAATATCACAAGAAAGTTTAACCCTAACCAGAAATACCAGAAAACTATCAAAGTTACAGTTTACACTACGTATACTGAGGTGCATTATATTCAGGGACTTAATGTTATCGTCAATAAACCGCGTGCATGTCTCAGGTTCACAGATGTATGAGTCACTTAAACGAAAGGAGTCAATATCGTTTAGAGTGTCAGAATCGAACATTGATGAGTGATAGTAGGTGCATAATGATATCAAGCACAACTGTGGACAATGTGTGTGGTTTTGTTTTAATTATTTTCAATAATCTTGACTTATACATTGGGGGTGTATGGCATACGATAAGGATAGTTAATAGGACGTGTATGAGAACAGGTACGGGATCAGTTTTGTGTTTTTGAAAATAAGCGTTAACATTGTATATTATTCTTTTACAGGGTCTAAAAATGGACAATGTAGTCTGATTAATACAGTATAAATTAAGAATTTCTGATATTGTGATTATTAATACTAGGTGAGTAGTTGCACAGATAAAATAGCGAGAAACATCTTTGTAACGTGCTTGGTACTTAATTACATAACATTGTAGGGTTATAATAAAATAAAAGAGAAAGCAATAAGAAATAGAAATCAAAGTCCTGCTTTTATTTTGCAGGAATGGGTAGTTTTTTAAGGCAGGAAGATGTCTTGATAATAACGGAGTCCATACCCTCCCGCTCGCGGAGAAAATTTTTTCCGTTATTTGACCAGCAGAATTTATATTTATTGGTTTTGGCAAAAGAACGTGCCTCAAAGAACAGTTGCCGCTGGGTATGAGGAAGGTGATCACCAATATAAATTGGTTTAGCTTCACCGGGAAGACCTATATGTACCGTGTTCAATTTTTCAGCAGCTGGCAAACCTTTATTGAAAGTGCGGCAGGCTTCCAGTACTTGATTTTTCGAGGGGACAGTCATGAACTCTGCGACTATGGGTCTGTTAGAACCCTTTTTCCCTGCTAGACGATATACGTCACGCAACTGAGGAGGGTTAACCGACGGCTGGATGGTCTCACAGGCTTTAAAGACGATCGACCTTAGATCACTAGTTGTTTCCTTATCAGTTGCTGGAACATTCCTTATCTCAATACAGGATGAACGCGAGCTCAACTGCAGGTCTTCCACTTTTTTTTCCAGATCCAGAATGTAGTTGCGTTGTTCACTGTTTTCTTTTTCCAGTTTTTGCAAAGATGTCTTAATGGAATCATAGTCTTTACTTAGATATTCAATGGTTTTTAAAGTTTCAGCATTTGTTTTCTGAATCTCCACATTCTGTTGTTTTATTGCCGTTAGCTCCGACGTTAGTTTCCCAAGCAGTGCATCCTGCTCAATTTTCCAGGAGCTGAATAACTTCATTATTTTTCTCTCGAAATTCTTCCACTCACACTCCGGAGAGAAGTCTGGTCGAAGTCGCTTGTTGCGCGTACTAATGTTTGACATTTCGGCCTCATTAGGGTTACTGAAGATATCAGGAGTTGAGAAAATAGGTGGGTTTTCCTTCTCATGGGCGGGAGTAGCAGGGGGCGAGCGCTCAACCCTCGGCATAGTTGCTGCACGTTAAATATCGAAAAAGTTTGAACCTCAGTCGCACAGACGTAGCGTAATCAGAAACAATCCAACAACAACCTCTCAAAGGTCTTCTCCCACGAGCCTCTTGCTTGCTGCGAAGTTTCAGGTTGTTGACGTGTCTTCTTGGGGTTTTTCAGACCACGTGCTTTTCTGTTTTCGCTGAATAACTTCGGAACTCTGCGTGTGGTCGGGGTGGCGCCACTAGTCACATAGCCCAAATGCAACAGGTTCGCTTATATTCGTCGCTGGAACACAACACGAAGTTTGCCGCCGGGAGGTTGGTAGCACTGTCAGCGCAATGAAGATTGCGCGTACGCAGAACCTTCACGTTTAGCTCTTTGTTAGAAGTGTCAAAGTTCCGTGCACTCGCAGGTTATTCAACAGTGACAAGACACTTTTAACTATTTTTCACTGCTTATTAAAGTCAGAATTTCACTTCGTAAAGGACCGAACACAGTTTTTTGAAGGGTTATAGTATACCAGATTTGGTTTTAAGATAAAAGTAAAAGTAATTAACACTGATAAGTAATTTCTCGAAAATATTTACTGAGGACACGACTTAGTGGTCTCGGAGCGCGTTCCAGAACCAAAGACCTCTACTGCTGGACATAGGCGGAGGAGATCCTTGGGGGAGCCCAAAGTGAAGCAGAATGACTATACAAAGATAGAAAAAGTTCTGAAAATGGTCTGCTTTATTTTGGGTTTCAAGTCGTTTCCAGTCAAACCGCTTGAAGGCGGGTTCTAAAGGACGCTCGCGGTTTCACGACTTCGGTTGAGATGAGCTACTCGGCAGCTTGTCACGGATTTCCGATCGACTTACCGGTCATGGGATGTCCGGCGGCGTGAAGAAGGTAGTTTACACAATTTTCAAGATGTTTGGTGCTGAGGCGCGCACAGTCTCTTGAAAACAAACAGTTAGTTCCACGAAACAACACAGTTTTCTAGATTTTGGATTGAGAGTTTTTATAAAAGTTCTGAGAGAACGATATCTCGTCCGTGTGCATACGCGGTCCAAGACGCTTCTTGTCGATTGGATCCGGATGTCATCATTATCATCATCTCAGCGTTTATCCCGGTTGCATCCGCGGCTTTCGCGTTGGAGCCCGGGGTCTGTTGTAAAACTACTTGGTCTTTTCAGTACTAACTACTTTTTGATATTTTGTTCTAATGTCAATATTAAAAGAAACAAAATAAAAATGACTCACTTTCGATTATAGCAACCATCATATACTGTTTTTACTGTTTTTATTCTTTTCAACATTTCTTCAACAATACCAGAAATTACACAGATTCCAACAGGGTCCCCTTTTCTGCACATTCTCCTCCATTTCGCACGATCTTTAGCATCCTGTGGTAAGAGCTTGTTAGCACGCATGTCATCTCTTACAACGTCAAGCCAGCACTTCTTTGGTCTACCTCGCTTGTTCCGGCCCGGCGGAGGCGCCATGGCAAGACATTTGTTACCCACCTACCGGTTTACGTAAGACGTGACCGTACCAGCGCAGGCGACTCTCTTGCAGTTTGTCTGCTATGTCACGGACACGGAGACTGCCACGGATGCGGGGGTTTCTAATGCGGTCTTTCCGCGTAATTCCGCACATCCACCGCAGCATATTCATCTCCGTGATACGCAGCTCCTGCTTGTGTCGCACAGGCCACGCCTCACTGCCATACAGAAGGACAGGTCTAATGATGGTCTTATAGACCTGTCCCTTAAGCTTAACCGGCATTTTGGGGTCACAAATGACACCTATCACCTCACGCCGTTTTGCCCAAGCTGCGGAAATGCGTGCTCTAACGTCGCAATCAATGTCGCCGGACGCGTGGAGCATAGACCCCGCCATTGGATCCGGATGTAATACGATAAATTGCCGTGCGACCAATCGCGCTTCGCCATTGGCCGAAATCAGAAACCCCGCGGTTGACAGATGACAAACAATCATGTGTTGCCAGTTAGAATGGGGTGGCGTGAATAGAAATTACGAATTGGGGATAATAACGATCCAAATAATGCATGAATACGATACACAAAGATTTCAAAGACGACCGGTCCTGCGCCTTCTGCATCCAGCGCTTCCCCGCGACCTTCATCAGGTTGTCGATCTATCTTGTCGGGCGCCTACCAACGCTGCGTCTTGCGGTGGTGGTTACCAGTCGAGAAACGGTCGGCCCCATCGGGCATCAGTCCTATGGGCAATGTGGCCGGCCCATTGCCACTTAAGTGTTGTAATTCTTCTGACTATGTCGGTTCCTCTCTTTCGTCTGCGGATCTCCTCATTTCTGATAATTAGTATATTGTAGTTGTATTTATGATTATACATACTATTTTTGTAATTTACTTATGTGATTACAATGGGTCTGTAAAATATAACGAAAATGTTAAAACTGTATTTTTTTTTTGTTTCATCAACCTTTTTACCGTCCCACTGCTGGGCACAGGTCTCCTCTCATAGAGAGAAGGACTGAGCGTAATCACGACGCTTGCTCAATGCGGGTTGGCGATTTCAACTTAAAGTCCAGGTTTCCTCAAGATGTTTTCCTTCACCTTCAGTCATTGGTGTCTAAGAAATACTTAGAAAGTACATATAACTTTAGAAAAATTGTATTGGTACTTGCCTGACTTGGAATCGAACCCGCGCACTCATACTCGAGAGGCTGGTGTTTTAACCACTAGGCCACTACGACTTCATTTTTATTAACAGCTTGTAATCTTCAGAAAAAAGAATGAAAGAAAAAACGTTTATTTGCGGTAAACATGACGTAAAAGTTTACAAAAACAGTTGAGTGAAAATAGTTGACCTGCGTCACATCCACGCAAAACGGCTATCGCTCAGCATTATGCTGCGACCCTATGCAAAACAGAGTCCAAAATATTTAAATTAAAAACTCAAAAAAAAAAAAAAGAAACTGTGAATAGGAAGGAAGACGGCAGTAGAAAACTTTCGGATTTATACTATTACTTGATTTTATAAATGCCTTTGACAGACTGCACTGTCGCTAAATCAATCAGTGGATTTGAGTCACTTGCAATTCATCAGCTGCCCAAGCCACCGTTATACCTCAAACTTGATTTGTAGTAACACTTACATAAGCAATCCGTCCTGACGTTTAAGCGACCGAGCAATTCCAGAATGGACTGTGCTATGCTTGTGTTGTTAATCCAAGCTATTCGTAGTTATTTGTATAGAAAATCAGTATATTACTTTATTCTCTATACACTCTGTTTAGTGAGTGATTACTCACCTTTTTCATCTTAATTGGACGACCCAGATTTAGCTCAAAACGGTCTCCAAAGCTTGGAACACAGGCGAAGAGCAGTCAGCCTGTCGGTGTTCTATAGGATGCATTTTGGAGAGTGTGCGAGGGAATTTCATGATTTAATTCCCCTTTCTCGAGTTACGGCAAGTTTCCACCCTTACATTGTTGACACTACAACGATCCGAACAAAGCGTTTCGGCTCTTCCTTTATAACGAGTACATCGTGACTGGAACAATTTGCCAGCGGCGGTGTTTCCGTCAGACTACAATTTAAGTGTTGTCAAGGACAGAGTGAATAGACTCTTAATAAAATAGTGCGCTCTACCATCAACGATTGCATCACTGCTTACCATCAGATGGGACTGCGCTCAATAAAAAAACCTTACACACTATTTTTATTTTTTACAGGACATCAACCTTTCAATCTTTTGTTATAATTATGTTCAAGTTTTAATAAACTATTGAGAAATGCAAATTTCTTATGTCAAACTCGCTGCAATGCCTCAGGAAGGTACAGTAAGGTATGTAATAAGTGGTAACAATTTTGACAACTGTGTATACAGATAAATTAATTGAAGTTTAAATCAGTGTTGTGAAAGAAAAGGAAATTGGGTTGTGCACATATTAAATAAAAGTAATTAAATCCCAGCTGTTTTTCAACATGCACGCGAACAAAGTCGCTAGCTAGTAATTATTGCGCCTTGTGTACCATGATCACTAACTAAACACAGTAAAAAAAAAAGAATAAACAAGTTACATAAAAAAAAAAACAGGAAGGGAAATGAAACAGAAATGCTCGATCTCATCACGATATTGTGATTATATACCTATAAATACCTATGTAGATAGCTATATAAAGTTTACTGAGAATCAATCATAAAATACACACATCAATATAGTATTAGTAACTACTACATAAAAACTATGGTCGTAAAACTGACAAAGTAACCTAACTACGACTAATAAAATTGTTGAATATGTTGGCACGTGCCTAATAAAAGGGCAGTTTGCTTTATCATACAATGGAGCTGATTCCTTTGTCACAAACTATACTAATTTTAAGTTAAGTTCATCTTTTTCTTTCTATTTATTTAAGAAAAGGATAGAAGATGACATTTTAGTTTAATCTTGTCAAATTAAGATATTCCATGCGAACCAGTGGGGGCTACTGCCCCCTCCTTGAAATTTTGCAGAACATATAGGAACTCCCTTAATTACTAATCTATACTAATACATAAAGTTGAAGAGTTTGTTTGTTTGAACGCGCTAATCTCAAGAACTACGGGACCGATTTGAAAAATTCTTTTTGCGTTGGATAGCCTATTAATCCAGAAAGGCTTTAGGCTATATAACATCAATCATCATGCATAATCAGAGCAGTAACAAAAAATGTTGCGAAAACGGGAGCTAACGTAGACGTACATATTGCTTCCATTATTTTAACAGGCGTTTATTTTATATCAACTGAGCTCTTTTTAATTTTTTTTCGTAACGGGACGAACAGCGCACTCAGTTACCATTGAACTTAGCTCATGAGGAAATGCAATATTAGTAAAAGCAGTGAGCGCGGAAGAATGTTACAGCAGTGTAAGTTTTTAGTTTGGGATGAATGTGACGATATTTCACAAAAAACTTTTTTACAAAAAAACAACCGACTTCCAAAAACCACTACAAAGTGAAAAATAACTAATTTCGGAAGCCGGTGTCTTTGGTTTTGTATATTCGTTTTTTGACACCGACTTCCGAAATTAGTTATTTTTTCACTTTGTAGTGGTTTTTGGAAGTCGGTTGTTTTTTTGTAAAAAAGTTTTTATTTTACACTTTTTAGTTATTAAAAGTACTATGTATTCAGTTGCATCCGTTCAGACTGCAAGCTGACGCAAATATAGTTGGGAAACGAATGTAATTTTGTTTACTTTAATTTTTACCCGTAAGTATTCTCTCAACTGCCTATGGTCTTCATCATCAAATTTACTGCAGACCATTATTTTAACCCAATGGGTGCAAAGGTCTCATCAATAAAAATGAATGAAGTCCAACCACAAAGTAGCTACTGTAAACCGTGGAGGAGTTCCCGGAACTGGCCTTTGTCTTCATCATCAGAGCTTTTATGATAGTCATAACCCATCTAGGTGTAAAGTTCTTATCAATACAAATTAATCGAGCCGAAACACAAGGTAGCTGCTGTGAATTGTTGAGGAGTTCCGTCGACTGTCTCCCGGCTCCATTATCAGATCTACTCCAGAACTTTATTAAATTGTAGTGCTTTATAATACTTAATGAAAATGCTAAGAAATGCACTAGTCGCCCCTGCAACTTTTGAAAGTTCCCCTTGTTTTCTCTGGTCTTCCACCATCAAACCCTGATATCCTTATCATGGGACCACCTTGGGAACGTCTTCTTTCCAACAGAAAAAGAATTATCAAAATCGGTACATAAACGACGAAGTTATGCGCGAACAAACATAAAAAAAAAAGCATATATACGGTCGAATTGAGTAACCTCCTCCTTTTTGAAGTCGGTTAAAAAGGGCAATTAAAGCACTAGATCGCACAATGGGGGACATCTAAGGCAACCAAGATATCATGGGAGGGATGGTGGTACTTTTAGCTGGTGACTTTAGACAGACCCTTCCGGTGATTACTAGGGGTATGCCACCGGCAGATGAAATAATGCCTCTTTCAAAGAGGCATTTATAGCATCTGCATTATGGGTTTGCGTGAAAAAGTATTGTCTCACCACGAATATGCGAGGGCAACTTCATCACGATTCACAAGCCGGGTACATGCAGCTACTCTTTTAAAAATCGGAGTAGATCTCATGCCAACTGACAGTAACGGCATGATTAGAGTGAGTCGTGAGTTCTGTCAAATTGTGGATAGCTGAGATGATCTAATAAATAATGTTCTATCTGGATCTTCAAACAAATATGGCCAACCGAGAATGGCTATGTGAAAGGGCAATTTTGGCGCTGACTAATGAAATAGTAAAATAAATGAACAAATCATGTTATACGTTCAGGGAAATGTTATCGAATACCTCTCAGTGGAAAATATTACGGACACTGAACAAGTTACATCATACCCTATAGAATTTCTCAACTCTTTAGAATTATCAGGAGCGCCTTCCCATAAGTTGATACTAAAAGTTGGTGTTCTAGTTCTACTAATGAGGAATCTTGACGCTCCAAAGCTGTGCAATGGTACTCGGTTACAAATAAGACATTTGGGTCACAACATTGTAAAGGCTACAATCATGCCTGGAATGGCAAAAGGACAAAATATCTTGATTCTCCGTATTCCCATCATCTCGACTGATTTGCCAGTCAATTTAAAAGAGCACAGTTCCTTCTATAAGCAGCAATTGCTATAACAATAACAAAGCCGACAGACGCTTAAAGTTGCCGGAGTTCATTTAGAAACAACATGTTTTTCTCATGGGCAACTCTATGTGGCATGCTCACGTGTATCAAATCCAGAAAACCTTTATGTTTTGGCAAAAGACAGCAAAACAAAAAAAGTTGTTTATGAAACCGCACATACTTAAATGTGCTCATATTTTATCAAGCATAATAATTTTTAACCATTATTTCATAATATCCTAAGCATATTCAAAACACCAACCAACGCAAAATAATTAGAAGTATGATATTTGATGTTTCTTTCCTTTGCTAAACCTTTAAACCCAGTAAAATTAACGTTGCTATAGACCTTATGTATTGTTATAATCCTACTAATAATATAAACGCGAAAATGTGTGAGGATGTTTGAAACCTTGCAGTAATGTAGGCATTTATCTTGGCATTCCCCCGGAAACGGGAACCACCACGCGCTGTAAACTGAAGTCTACGCGGACGAAGTCGTGGGCAACAGCTAGTCAAAGTATAAACGAGGACTTATGCAGGATCAGTTGCGCCTATTTACTACACTACAAAGTATAAACGAGGACTTATGCAGGATCATTTGCGCCTGTTTACTACACTACAAAGTATAAACGAGGACTTATGCAGGATCATTTGCGCCTATTTACTACACTACAAAGTATAAACGAGGACTTATGCAGGATCATTTGCGCCTATTTACTACACTACAAAGTATAAACGAGGACTTATGCAGGATCATTTGCGCCTATTTACTACACTACAAAGTATAAACGAGGACTTATGCAGGATCATTTGCGCCTATTTACTACACTACAAAGTATAAACGAGGACTTATGCAGGATCATTTGCGCCTATTTACTACACTACAAAGTATAAATGAGGACTTATGCGGGATCATTTGCGCCTATTTACTACACTACAAAGTATAAACGAGAACTTATGCAGGATTATTTGCGCCTATTTACTACACTACAATTCTTCTTCTTCATCTCAGCGTTAATTCCCTTTGCATCCGAAACCTTTTCAGCTTTGGAGTCTGCGGTCCGCTTTAACAGACTAACTGTTGATTTTGCCTAAACTTCGATATTTTCCGTGAAGCGACTGCCGTCTTACCTCCACAACCGGAAGGCGACATCGAAGCATTGCAGCTAGACCAATTGTTGGACTTTTGAAGGCTCCGACAACCCGTAACGACTGCCGTTAGATGTTCGTATGGCAACCGGGACCAACGGCTTAACGTGCTTTCCGAGGCACGACCAGACCAGTGCAAATATTCATATTTACACACACAAATATTTGCACTGCGCGGGGATCGAACGCGCGCCTCCTTGCGCAGCGACCACGCTTGCCACCACTACGCCACGGAGGCTGTCAACTGCAACTACAACAGTTTACTGCACTACAAATGCCTAAAAGGTTTTATTTAGATGTGCTTGTGTAGTTTGTAAGAAAAATAGCAGGGGATGATTCGAGCCTAAAATGTGACTTACTCTCCCCTAGGCCTGACTTGTCCCCTCCCCCTAGGCCAGAAGCTGGGGACGCCCATGATCCCAGAGACATTCTTTTTTTTTTGGATCAATTCTTTCCGTTCTTCTGAACGGAAAAGGCAAAGGCATAGTACGCTATACAGCCTAGTCTTCAGTAAATATTTTCTTGAGTAAACTGCTATCCTAACTTAGCCTAATTAATCCTAACTTATCCTAGCTTATCCTAAACTTATCCTAACTAATCTAACTCCTTTCGTTTCCCGCGTGTGGCCGATTAGGAGTGGTTTAGCGTAAAGACATGATGTGGCCACTATGCTACAATATTTCACTGTCCTTTATGAATTACTAGCTTTCCGCCCGCGGCTTCGCCCGCGTGGAGTTCGGTTATATCGCGCTTTTTAGATTTCCCTCGGGAACATCATATTTTTCCGGGATAAAAGGTAGCCTATGTTCTTTCTCAGGGTCCAAAGATTGTCTGTGCCAAATTTCATAAAAATCGGTTGAGAGGTTTAAGCGGGAAAGCGTAACAGACAGACAGACAGACAGAGTTACTTTCGCATTTATAATATTATTAGTATGGAATATTAGTATGGATTCATTGAATGCACTTTTTTACTACATAAATCACGCGCTTTTGTTTTAGTAAACAACACTATAAATAATTTTAAAAGTCCAATGAAAAATGAGCGTGACACTCATCTTGACATTCCCGCCAAACCTCTCCCATAGACAGTTTACACGCAATTATAGACATGGCCACCAAAAACACAATGATTTACGTCAGGCGCGGATTAATTTGACAGGTAACACCACTAACGCTAACATTTTACTTGCTATCCTTTTCTTAATGAAATTGAAAGAAAAAGATGCATTTAGTTTGTGAACAAGGGAATCGGCGCCATTGTACGATAAAGCAAACTGCCCTTTTATTAGGCACGTGCCAACATATTGAACAATTTTATTAGTCGTAGTTAGGTTACTTTTTTTTTTGTAGTGTGGCACTAGTTATGACTTTGTGCCAATTTCAGGTAAAATAAAAATCTTCAAAAGTTCTTCTTTCTTTCTCTTATGGCTTTGCACGGTTTGTGCATTTAGCCAATGTCACGTAATGAATTATTCATGTCGAAAAAGACGGCCGCGCGAACCGAACACGGAGAAAGTTTTGGTACAAAGCCATGATGTGGCCACTATGCTACAATATTTCACTGTTCTTTATGAATTATTCACTTAATGCACTTTTTACTATATAAATCACGCGTTTTTATTTAGTAAACGACACTATAAATAATTTAAAAGTCCAATGAAAAATGAGCGTGGCACTCATCTGAGCTTCCCGCCAAAACCTCCCGTTAGGTTACTTTGTTAGTTTTACGACCATAGTTTTTAAATAGTAGTTACTAATACTATATTGATTGTGTGTATTTTTTTTACGATAACGTGATAGACACATTTATGATGCAAAACGAAATGAAAACACTGATATACAATTGGTAGCTACTTTTATATGTATTCACCTTCCTTTATAATTATATCGTTTTTCCATATCCTCACCAGACAACTGACCACAGGTCACCAGGTCACAGAATTACTGCACCTGTCATCAGTACCGCTTGCCAGGTGTCCTCACCCCGCTGCTTTAATACACCACGATCACACCTATGTTCACTATTACATTTCCCATTAATTCCCAACGAAATAATAATAATTGAATGCCAATAAATCAATGTTTATTTATGTACTAATATAAATGAACTAATATCAATTTGCATCACACACACAAGTTCAAATCAAAATCAAATCAAATTTATTAGACATCCAAATTATTTAACATTAATTGGTGATTGGAGCCTCCTGTTAAGCGAATAATGCCTGTGTTAGGCTTAGGAGACTTCGCTGTTCCATAGCAGTTTACAATTTTTTCAAGACTTTAGATATAATCAGCATGTGAGTTTGTGTGTGTGTTTGTGTGTAAAAGTGTGTGTAAGTGTGTGTAATAAAAAAAAAGGTTGATGATGATGATGATGACGTATGATTTTGATCCACATACATTACATATAATTATATATAAACTTAACATGATAGTGAACCATACTGAATGGCAGCATATTTAATTTTTGTTTGGGGAACCTGTGCTTTAAGATTTTTTACGCCTTCTTCTTAATTTATCGGGATCACATGTTCTTATGTTTATCTGGAACGGTTATTAGTTATAAGTTATCAGTTAATATTAATAATTACATAAGTTATACAGTCAATGTAATCACACCGCGCTGTATAGAAGCGTTCAATTTAATTCACGTGCAACATTATCAAGAGCAGCTAATTCCAATTCAAATTCAAAATTTCGTAATTCAAAATCCGAGGCTTACCGCGTGATTTGTCCGGACAATCGGCTTGGAATGGCTTTAAGGGCGGATTCACATTGATTGCGAAATAAATATAGGTAG
This sequence comes from Sesamia nonagrioides, assembly GCA_017933935.1. Classification (NCBI taxonomy): domain Eukaryota; kingdom Metazoa; phylum Arthropoda; class Insecta; order Lepidoptera; family Noctuidae; genus Sesamia; species Sesamia nonagrioides. The sequence continues at coordinate 17,931 of JADWQK010000463.1, forward strand.
ATCACTATAGTTTATCAACTAATAATAATAATCTTTATTATGACAAACACACATGGTTCATACATAAGAGCTGATGTACAATATAATATGAAATATCTACATGTCAACATCATGTCACCCTTTCTCCTAAACTAGGTGTTCCTGTATCTTAGGAGACAGTCTTGGGCCATAGAAGACGGCTAGTTATGAAAGTTAGTTACAACGGACCAGGAATTATGCGTAAAGGAGGATATGTAACACATATGTGTGCTGGTGTGTACGTGTGTTAGAGTTGAGTTATTAGAGGGAGTGCAAGTATGTGTAAGCAAATGAGTGGTGAGTGTGGGAGTGTGTGCGTACTTCTAAGGGTGCGTGTGAGCGAGAGAGTATGTGTATGTAGGGAAAGGACTTATTGGTAGATAAATAAGTGAACTTGTTAAGCATGAACTATGTTATGTATGTAAATATTGAAGCGAATACTGCACCTTATTTGGTTTATTTTTAGAAAAAAATGTCGAGGGATTCCTAAGAGATTAATTTCAATTATTTTTCATGTAATTGTGTAAAATGCGCTCAACGCTTAGAAAAAGAAAATATCGAAAATGCAATAAAAATATCAAATATATTAATACTTTTAAGATTTGAGATTTATTTATTTATTTCTCGGGAAGCCGATGGATGCGGGCAGCACAAGACCGGTCATCGTGGAAAGCCTTGGGGGAGGCCTTTGTCCAGCAGTGGACATCTATAGGCTGAGGAAGAAGAAGAAGAAGATTTGAGATTGAACTGAAATAATACGTAGGCAGGTGAGTACATATTCTAGGTGGCAGGGACCTCGAGGCACATCGTACATAATGCCGAACCGAAAAAACCCAAAGTAGAAATTCTCCGGTTGTGTGTTGTGTACACACACATGTTTAAGCAAATAAAAATCTTTTCTTATCTTATCCGGTTATTAAAAAAATACTGTTCTCTTAATAATAAGGCAAAAAGATTTCTATGACTGTTCCATATATTTTGACTGCGTAGTATCTCCTTTTGATATGCAACAGCAGATTGTATATTCATAACTGTCGTAAAATTTCTAGAATAAAATTATATGCTGAATTCATGGATTCAATTTGAATGTCGATGCCTGCATAGAGACTCGCGAAAGACATAAATCCTTCTTTGTAGTCCCATAAAAATACAACGAAATACGGTTTCACAGATGCTGGCGATAACCACAAAGTTAGTTAGTCAAAACAAAGACAAACATGGTAGAAATATTTTATAATAACAATAGAAGTTCGCCTTTAGTGAGTGACCTCAATAACAGACAGCGGGCAGCTCGGACTATATTATGGAGCTAGGAATTGTTCCGATGTGTGTTGTTTCCACAAATAGCTATATTGTTTCAATCTATATTGTTTTAGTTTTTAAACTGTGACTTTTTCGATGAGATCATACAGGGGCTTTCAGCTGGTGGTTTCGGCACTGATTTGATACTGGCCGAAGCAAGGAAAACATGCTCAGGTGGAGGTTAATAGACGATTCGTTCGACCTTGGAGTGTAAATGTGGTGCTGTTCCACAAACGCTGGATGCTCCATATCGTGTCCTGCGTGTCCTATCAGCTGGAAGCTATAGGAACTGAAGACTGGTAGAAGCGGAATTCTGAACAGACTCCATTTAGATTACTATCTACACGCTTAGAATAAGACATGGTTCGAAGTTGCATACCTTGCTTTTTGTTTTGTGTCATTAGCCAGTGCCGCAATGTACTATGCAATGTGTATTGTCTTTGGTTCTGGTTTAGATCAGTGACTTGCCTAGACATTATCAAGCAATGTTGAAAATAAGTCAAGCAACCTGAAACTGTCAAATATTCCCAATCAAACTAGAGATTTGACGTTTTAGCGATTAAGTTGAAAATCTAATATAAAATTTGACAGGTTACAGTAGTTTGATGTGCTTTTGTCTAAACACTGTTCGATTTGTTTTTTTTTACGGTTTCGAATAACAGGCTTTTAGCTACTTTGTATTAGTATGTGTGTTCGTCCATTGAAGTGTAACCTTCTTTAGTATCGCTGTGATTTGACAGACAATAATCGCGAAAGCAACAGTAAAATTTTCATAGATATATGAAATCCTACATCTATGAAAATTTTACACTCTTCTCATTATCATGAATCCAAAATTTTGAAGGTTTAACTTCTAACGCGTGTGAATGTCTTGTGTGTGCAGCATAAAAAAAATCTTTTCATGATTTCGAACGTAGATATTATTTGTAAATACCAACGACAAAATAAGTTTACTTTTTAAATGATGTAGATAGATGAACTAGTCAGGCAGCAGGATACAAAATGACTAATTTCGGAAGTCGGTGTCTTTGGTTTTGCATATTCGTTTTTGACACCGACTTCCGAAATTAGTTATTTTTCACTTTGTAGTGCTTTTTGGAAGTCGGTTGTTTTTTTGTAAAAAAAGTTTTTATTTTACACTTTTTAGTTGTTAAAAGTAGGTACTATGTATTCAGTTGCATCCGGTCAGACTGGAAGCTGACGCAAATATAGTTGGGAAACGACGTACTTTTGTTTACTTTAATTTTTACCCGTAAGTACCTATTCCCTCAACTGCCTATGGTCTTCATCATCAAATTTACTGTAGAGTTTTATTTTAACCTAATGGGAGTAAAGGTCTCATCAATATAAATGAATTTAGTTCAACCACAAAGTAGCTACTGTAAACCGTTGAGGAGTTCCCGGAACTGGCCTCTGTCTTCATCATCAGAGCTCTTATGACAGTCACAAACCATCTAGGTGTAAAGTTCTTATCAATACAAATTAATCGAGCCCA
>JADWQK010002053.1:0-156837 GCA_017933935.1 Sesamia nonagrioides
GGATGTGACTGGGATTAACGCTGAGATAATGATGATGATGAATCAAGGAGTATTAAAACATCTGTTTACCAAATCTCATCCAAGTCCGTTCAGTATTTTTTGGATGAAAGAGTAACAAACAGCCATGTATAAATTATATTTATTCGAGACACTAATCTAAACTAAGCATTTTTCCACGACTCTAAAGATACACGTGCGCAAACATTCATAATGTATTAATTATAGTTAATTATTAAAATAGGGTCTAAACAATATTTCCAGTTAACAGAGGTGGTGACCCTAGGACCGTCTGCCGATGCCGCACCTTTCCCGAGCTATTTGGAAAACTATGGAGGTTTTACACTAAACGATTTTGTAAAAGCTATATCAGATCTTTTATTGTTCTATGTTAAACTGCAGTTTTCATTGTACAATTTTTGAGGTGCGGAAAGAAAGACAGCTAATAAAATACCACCTTTTTAATCGTCTTGATTAAAAGTACGATGTACCCAGTTTAGATTATTTAATCGTCTTGATTGAAAGTACGATGTACCCAGTTTAGATTATTTAATCGTCTTGATTGAAAGTACGATGTACCCAGTTTAGATTATTTAATCGTCTTGATTGAAAGTACGATGTACCCAGTTTAGATTATTTAATCGTCTTGATTGAAAGTACGATGTACTCAGTTTAGATTATTTAATCGTCTTGAATGAAAGTACGATGTACCCAGTTTAGATTTTATTTAATCGTCTTGATTGAAAGTACGATGTACCCAGTTTAGATTTTATTTAATCGTCTTGATTGAAAGTACGATGTACCCAGTTTAGATTATTTAATCGTCTTGATTGAAAGTACGATGTACTCAGTTTAGATTATTTAATCGTCTTGAATGAAAGTACGATGTACCCAGTTTAGATTTTATTTAATCGTCTTGATTGAAAGTACGATGTACCCAGTTTAGATTTTATTTAATCGTCTTGATTGAAAGTACGATGTACCCAGTTTAGATTATTTAATCGTCTTGATTGAAAGTACGATGTACTCAGTTTAGATTATTTACTACTAACGTGAAAAATAAGTGCTAACAAAAAAATCAACTGACATATAGTTGTTTCCACTGCTGGGGCCTCGTCTTGAGTGATGGGATGTGTTCCACCACGCGGGTCCAGTGCGGTTTGATAGATGTTACAAGTCTTTGAATGTTTTGTTCCATGTCTTTGATTCTAGGACATGTCTAGGACATGAGCAATGGTGATGAAATAATTTAGACAAAGTAAAGCTCTTGACGGGGTTCGAACCTACGACGTACGTACATTATGTTAGTCGCAATCGTTACCACATGGCCACAAACTCCTCCGGCTCCCTGCAAATATGTCTTACAGGACTGACCGTAGATACGTGGTAGATACCCTCAAAATAATAAACATTCGTCCATCTAGTGATCTGACTCAAGGGGACCGCTTAGTTAAAGGACCTGTAAGGGACCTGCAGGAAACCTATCCAACAGTTAATTTATACGAGCTGTTATTATGAATGAATGAAAAAGAAGTGACACTAAGATTCAAATAACTAAATATCCTTAAAATTATTTTGTGCATATTTACGACTGAGTAAACGGTATTTAACAATGAACACCCATTCATACACTATGAATAACAAGCGGGCGAAAATCATAAGCTTAGTCCAGTCTACAAGCAAAAAAAAACAATACACTAATTCGGTCAAGAAGACACACGAGTCATTTAACTGTACCATCAAACACCTATTGTAGGAGTTACATGGGTGAATGACCGATCACATCTTGTCAAAAATGACGAATGACAATTGGCTGAACCATTGTCTGATTTTTCCTAGGTGCTAACGGTGCTTAAACTATGATACACTTAAAACGGGATTAGATTGATAAAGGATACGGTGCCGTTATGTACTTTGAATGGTAGTAAATTATGCATGACCTGGTAATGCGTATTGTGTTGTGATGTCCTCAGATTTGATGGAAAGATAGATAGGTACATAATGATAGAATGAATACAAGTGGAGTGGAGTGGTTGTAATTCTAACACAAAAAGGCTTTCCGCCCGCGGCTTTACCCGCGTGGATTTCGGTATTTTTGTTATCCCTCGGGAATATCAATTTTTTCCGGGACAAAAGGTACCCTATTATTTAATCCGGACTTCTAACTTTACGTCTGCAAAATTGCAAAGTAATCGGTTTAGTAGTTACGGACTGAAAGCGGAACAAACAAACAAACTCACTTTCCTATTTATAATATTAGTAATTATTTAAATTGAACAACTATGAATGAAAGTTTGCTTTCAGCGAGACTTATATAGGTACATCTGTTTGACCAGCGTTTTCATGAAATGTACATGCTATCTGTCAACTGCTAATTGCTTTTAAATATGTTTAAATCGTTGTGTGAGCACATCGATATCATATAAAAACAAACTGCATTAAGGCAGTATTTATGTAGTTTGTTTTTATGTGATGTCTGACAGCCTCCGTGGCGTAGCGGTAGCGGACGCGGCCGCTGCGCAAGGTGGCGCGGGTCCGATCCCCGCACAGTGCAAGTATTTGTATGCATGAATATGAATATTTGTATTGGTCTGGTCGTGCCTCGGAAAGCACGTTAAGCCGTTGGTCCCGGTTGCCCTACGAACATCTAGTGGCAGTCGTTACGAGTTGCAGCCCTCAAAAGTCATACAATTGGTCTAACCGCAATGCTTCGATGTCGCCTTCGGGTTGTGGAGGTCAGACGGCAGTCGCTTCATGGAAAATGTCGAAGTTTAGCCATATCAGCAGTTGGACTGGTAAAGCGAACCCCAGACTCCAAAGCTGAAAAAGGCTTCAGATGCGACTGGGATTAACGCTGGGATAATGATGATGTTTTTATATGATGTCTGTTGATGAAAGGCAATAATAGAATAAAGATGCATTTTCAACAGCTTATAATCTGACAGCGTAATTACAGCTTATTGTTATAGCAAAACGGATAGACTATGGAACAGCGGCTATTTTTGTAATCCAATAAAGATTAACTTAACCAGGCACCATGACTTTACATATGTATTATCACTACCAATGTTTTTGTATATGGATTTATTGTTAGACGCACTGCAGGTTGTAGAATTGGAGTGATGTCATTGAACACTACATACTTACTGTACCTAGTACTAATCTATTGTAATCCAAATGAAATAAGCGCACCAGTAATGTCTATGGCCTATAAATGGGCACGATCACAGTGGATCAAATAAATAGAGAGACGAACAAACTCACAACGATTGTTATATCACTTGAGGAACGTTTAAATGAAGGGGTCAAGGCCAGAAACGCATGTTCACGATGACAATGAAAGATAATGATAGTTGTAAAAGTCGTACACTCGTTCTTCGGCCATCTTTGCAAATTCCTACTGACTTTTACAGACTGGATTACAACAGGGTATAGGGGCGTTGAAACTTATCAATAAATTACTCAGTTGAGGTAAAATTCTCACGCTAAGGGCAAATTTCATAGCAATCGCCAAATAATTAATTTTTATTCGTGGAATGAAACTGATATCTGACAATTTTTGTATGGAAGAATATTCAAAAATACAAATAATTCCTCTGATAAAATTTACCGTTGGATAAATCAATCTATAAGCACCCTACTATACACCCTGAAATCACCCTACTTTTATCTAGACATAGATGGTGGTGACAAGAAGAAGATGGCAAACAAGTCAGGATGCTGCAGGTTGATCGCTAGAAGTAAGTAAGAAACTATGAAGTTGCAAGTTCCTATCTTATAAAGCAACGATATCTTCATCGTTATCTTTAACTTGGTTGCGATATACCTAACATTCACTGTTCCGATTACAAACTTATTTGTGTGTTTGTGACTGCAAGAGATTTCGCCACTGAATACAGTTTTTTTTTTACAGCTCTGTTCTGTGGTGTCACTTTAGTGACAATGCATCATGCACTAGTTATGTATGATTTTTCACAATCACATACTTAGTTTTCGAACTTGCGAAACACGGAAACTTCGAGAGATATTTGTTCAGTGCTTGTCATCTACTCTTTATTATTTTAAGAGCTGCACAAATAATTTTCAAAAATCATACAAAGAGCTTTTTGTTCCCATACTGTTTAAAAATAACGAATATTAACAATGGCTGTTGCAGATGTTTACTTTCGCAAACCATGTTCTTGTTTTGTTTCGATCAATGTAAGCCTTTATTGTGGTGTGCGACAAAATACTACAAGGAAGACTGCAACAATAAAATAATAAGTTTTATTTGTACAGTTCTCAACCAAATATTGACCAAGTTGTTCACTGCTTCAGGGCGGGATACGTCCATTGATGGACGTAGGCCTCCCTGAAGCACCGCCCATTTGACAGGTATCGGTCCACTTTGTGAGAGGCTCATCGCTATGCCGTCTGTCTTGCTAAGCCTATCAGGTAGTGAATGCCGAGAAAAAATAAATGAAAACATGACAGACCCTAATTCCGTTTTTCAATTTACAGTGGGTAATATTCCCGCAAAAATAGTTTTATACTTAGCATAAGCTGATATTTAGCTTAAAGAGAAATAAATGACTATCCTTGAGTGCAGCTCCCGAAACTGTCAATCAACCTAGAATCTTAATGCTTTAACGTTAAATTTGCAAATCTATAAAACACAATTGACAGATTGTAGTAGCTTGATGTGCGTGTATATATATATATGTGTACTAGCTGACCCGGCGAACTTCGTTCCGCCTTAAAGACACATGACTACTTTTTAAATTAGGATAATTTTAAATAAATGAATATTATTATTCAATGATTCTTTATTTGGGAGCACAATCCTGGCGGTTCTCCGGAAATCTTTAATAGCTACAATACTCGCAAACAACATCCATTGGCCCAATGCAAACGCCATTGCGCTATATATGCGTATTGAAACGCTACCTGATTCAAATCAGTATTTGATGAATTTCTTCTTGTGCTTCGTAAATTATCTAGCGCTTGATCTCTAAGGCTTGCTCGACGATTTCGCATTGCCAACCGAGCACGAAGTCAAGCCATACTAAGGCTGCGCTCTTCAAATGCAATTTCTTGCTCTTCTTCAGTTCTTTTTTTTTTGTGTTGAATGGGAAATCATCAAATGACCTCTTCCGCTCTGGGCGGAGCGGAAGGGCGTGTCAGACTTTTATTGACTAAAACCCACCCGTGTTCCTTCACTTACCTGTGCAACGGCCAGTGCCATGGTTTCTTTTTTTACCAACCCGTAACCCTGTGGACCGGTCCTCGTGGACCCCGTCAAGGTGTGCTGACATCTCTTTGAGGCGCGTGTGAATCACAACGCGCCGTCAACCCGGGCCAGGTTCTTACCAGGAGGCTAGCTGCCTATCTCTCGCCGCTCGCAAGCCCGGGCCTACGGTGGTCGGGAGTCCAATGTTGCCTCCCGACCAGGGCGCTTCCTGCGGCGATTTGACGCGTGAGGGTAGTGGGATTTCCGCTACCTCACGCGCTCCGCCTCCTCCTTGGCCAGCATCACTGCTTCACAGAAGGAGGTGAAAGCTTGCCATGCACTCTTGCTCCGGACTATGGCCCGGACCAGGGTCGGACGCGAGGGATCGCCGCCGCTGGCCGCCACGAGGACACGGCTGTGATCTACCCAAGCCGGGCAGACCTCAACCATATACTCCACCGTGTCCTCAGGGCGATGCACACACTGGTCACCCTGGCGTTTCCTCCCGCCTTATACGGAACAGGAACCTCCCGAAACAGCCGTGTCCGGTGAGGACCTACGTCAGTCAGAAGGTGAGGACGTGGCGCCTCTCTAGCTACTCCTCAAAGAGAGGACTGCTAGATTGCGACAATCAAACTTATATTTTGACTGAGTTGTTTTGTTATTCCATGTCAGTTGCGTTTTGTTATACCATTTCTCATGTCACGTCACACGGGAACGACGGGAACAACGGGAACGGAATAAAAGTATCCTATGTGATATGTCCTTCTCCCAGTTCTTATCTACCTCCCTAACAATTTTGAGCCATTCTGGTTAAGCGGTTCTTGAGTTATAAATAGAGTAACTAACACGACTTTCATTTATATACATAGACTTCATTCTTTTAGTTCTTATGTACAATTTTCTTTTTAAGTAACTACAAAAATTAAAAAAAAACTATAAACTTCTCTAAAAACAAAAACAAAACTTGTGATTGGCCGGGTTTGAACCGAGGAACACCAGCCATCGCGAGTAGACCATACCACTCTCGACTACGCCACAGCCGCTATGTCAAGCCGCGCGAAATTAGTGCCCATATTATATGTGAAATATTGAGAAAGAGAAAACTCGAAAACATGCGCTTCCCCAGACATAAGACTGAGCTAGATCGATTTCTCGTCCCTGAAAACCCCCACATATTAAATTTCAGCGAAATCGTTAGGGCCGTTTCCGAGATCACATGCTTCATCAAGCGATCAGCGCCATCTGCCGGGCTGATTTGTGAATCTAAACAATCCAGGTCGCCACTCAAACGCATACAGAAAAATTCATTAAAATCGGTCAAGTCGTTTAGGAGGAGTTCAATGACATACACACGTACAGCAGAATTATATATATAAAGATTTATCGTATTATCTATTGCTATAGGTACAGGTGCCATTTACAGGGTTTAGCGCGATTTACTCTTTTATTTTTTAGTGAAAATGTAGTTACGAACATACCTACCTAGTATTTTCGAGCCCATAGATTATACAATGTGTGGTAGTTGAATTTTACGCAAAGATCGCTAGTGAAAGTTTTCAAGTGTTGACATTAATATAAGTGCTCGTGACTGTACGTCTCATCGTAGGCTTTGTTCATCCATATTTACTGTGTTATAACTAGCAAGTACAGCAAACCTAGAGGCACTTACTGTAATATTTTGAAATTTAAATAAATGAATAAACACAGTAAATATGGATGAACAAAGCCTACGATGAGACGTACAGTCACGAGCACTTATATTATGTTGCAGTTACATTTTTATAATAAAGTCATGAAGTAATAAAAATAATTGTCACGAAATATTAACGGAACAGGTTTTCTTTTGTTATTTTTGTACGGATTTGTTTGTTTTTGAATCTACCCTACCTTCTGCATGGTTTGGGTTGCCGTCTTAAAAACAAAAACCATGTGTAGGTACAATTTACACATGTTAGAAGTGAAATATTTAGAAGTTATGGTTTCAAGAAAATGAGACTAATGTAAAATTTCGGAAAGAGGATTATATTTTAGTAATGATTTAAAAAAATATGATTGATCATAGTTATAAAGTCTGTCTCTTTTACTGTCGGTTTCACGTTTAATCGAATTTCAAATCACTACTTGACTACAGAAGTATCCACTTCAATGGCAATATATGTATACCTATTTTAACAATCGACCGACATTATCTCAATTTCATAATATTATAAAAATACAAATAGTACAGTTAGCAACATAAGTTTTAGTTTTCAAAATCCAAATTACCAAGGGAAATATTTTTTTAATTTTTCAATTGAATTTTGGCTGATCGTACCGAACGATCGAGGCTGAACTTGATTGAGGCTACGTAGAATTAGTGTTCATGTCATTGAAATATTATTTATTGAACATAAGGTGTACAATAACACTAGAAGATAGGTACCCTCGCACTACAAAATATTTTTTTTATAAATTATAAACTAGTGCTTGGCCGCAATCCCCCCTGATGATAAGCAGTGATGCAATCGTTGATGGTAAAGCGCGCTAGTTTATTAAGGCCTATTCACTCTAGCCTTGAAGACGCTCAAATTGTAGTCCGACGGAAACACCGCCGCTGGCAAATAGTCCCTTGATGTACGCGGTATAAAGGGTGAAAACTAAACAATATATATTAAATAAACAATTATTAAAAGCATTACTCTATCAAACCTTGTATAGTATTTTTATTTCATTAAGCGACGCGCGCTTTACTTGTGTTTACAAAGTGTACAATGTACACGGTATGAATGTGTGTAGGCGAAGGATCTCACTGTACCTACCGTCCGAGATAATAGCGAAATCGGAAGTGTAAGTGTTTGCTAAGTAAGTATGTGCTGACGCTGCTTCAAGCACAAATTCACAGTGAAGCGCATGGTATTCGTGAGAAAAAAATACTTGTATAATTATACACTTTTTTCTATGTACTGATGCACTGTGCAGTCCATCAGTTTTTGCTTGCAGTCATTTGAAATGTCATTACGAAATAATTACAAATAAATGCTCGGTTACACAACTCGCCAATTATCAGCAACTGACTAGTACTGTAACTATCTGTTTGTGAATAATTGTGCCGATTTTCAATTGTATAAAGGTAGGTAACTTTTATAAGACAAGTGGTGTAAACCGTGTCGTATAAAAGTTCTTTACACTGCATCATATTTACCAAAAATGTAAAGAAATATGAAATAATGGAAAAATAATTGTATGTCTCTTACAACTTAAGACTTACAGAACTTTAGGCCATTGCCTAAAGTACATAAATAGCGTCCATAACGTTATACATGAGACCGTGGCGTAGCGGTAGCGAACGCGGCCGTTGCGCAAGGAGGCGCGGGTTCGATCCCCGCACAGTGCAAATGAATATGAATATTTGCACTGGTCTGGTCGTGCCTCGGAAAGCACGTTATGCCGTTGGTCCCGGTTGCCATACGAACATCTAGTGGCAGTCGTTACGGGTTGTTGGAGCCCTCAAAAGTCTAACAATTGGTTTAACTGCAATACTTAGATATCGCCTTCGGGTTGTGGAGGTCAGACGGCAGTCGCTTCATGGAAAATATCGAAGTTTAGCCAAAATCAGCAGTCAGACTGGTAAAGCGGACCCCAGACTCCAAAGCTGAAAGCTTCGGATGCGACTGGGATTAACGCTAAGATGATGGATGATGATGATGTAATGCCCTAAAGTAATATTTATCTTCTCGACGTACGGCTTTGTAGTCTGCAGATTTGTAGACCATTTTCTATTTTTGTGCAGTACCTACTTCTCGGCATGATACGCTGTTGCTAGACAGAATGTAGATCATTTAGATCGTGCGTAGACTTCCGATATGAATGAATGCCGCACGTCAAATTGAATACAGTAAAACGTGCTCGAATATTATGTTATACAAGATGTTTCGATATACATTCAACGACACATGTTTTGACCAGGGTATCATGACCTGCTAACTATTTACAATTTCAATGACAGAGGCTACGATAATTTTGGTCGCCATTATAGCGTACACTATTAGTACCTAATACTAGTTCATATTTAGAACATACGTAGATTTTTACCGTTTGTGCATTCAATTAATGAAAAGATCACCGTGGAGTTTGCACCTCTACTGGAAGTTCATAAGTGCCCATATGTATTATATAAAAATAAATATTATGATTAATACTTTTTTTTTGCTGTTGAAACGTGAACTCAATCTTGTTGAATTTGCGCCTAAGTGACGTTGAGAATATACCTAATGCGAACAAGCCTTTGGAACTAAAGATGTAATGTTTTCATACTAAATAAATAACAAGTAACTTTTGATAGATGATAGACGTTCTTTTTCAGCCTATAGAGGTCCACTGCTGGACAAAGGCCTCCCCCAAGGGTTTTCCATTAGATTGCGGGGTTTGCCATAATCCCCACGCTTGGCAGACGGGTTGGGGATCGCAGTAATTTGTTATTCCACAGCAAAAGCGCTGATGTCTGCTTTCCTGGTGAGAGTTCCCTCTTACGACACCCACGGGAAGATATGGGTTGGCAGTTGGCACTATTCTAAGCCCGGTACTACACGGAGGATGATAGACGTATCTTATTTTAATGTTTTTATTTTATTATTTATTTATGGCACAAAACACAAGCCCTAGAAAGTATACGTTATTTGAAAAATCTTCGTAGCTCGTAGCGCTATAGGTACTAAGTCATATACGGTTTTTAGCACAAACATCATATTGCCTATTTATTAAGATCTAGGTATGTAGTTTTTATATAGATATAATATTATGCTGTTTGTTACTTATTATCACACAATTAATACATTCTGTCATGGTTTCATTTATAATTCTATTACTGATTATGGTATACCTACTTAGTATTTTTTGTTCTAGGGTAAAATTAAATCATTAATGAAAACATTTTAAAAGTGTGACGATGGAGTTTCTTGCCTATTCTGCACCATATTGCTAACAGAATTTTGTACGAAGCGTTCTATTTCATCGTTCAAACGTATTTTTTATATGCCTATTTGAAATGCTGTTAAATTATTTTTGTGGGTATTTCGACAAATATTTCCAGATATATTGCGTCAAATTAAATCTATAGCTATGGTACATTATTAGATAGTTTGGTGGTCATTAGTTTTAGTTTCCTTTCTCTTACTTACAACATTGCTGTGTCCAACAGGATCCATAATAATAATCTTATTAATTATAAGTATTTCAAGTTACTACCAAGTGCTTATTGTTAAACGGCATAAATGACTGAGTATTCACTTACTGTATAATTAAGACTATTAGGTATCTCTCTCCCTCTCGTAATCTATTGAAGAAGGTATTAGATACTACCCGTATTTCTACGAAAAAACTTAACTTAAATTGTAAATTGTTAGAATTCTTCTCGAATTTATGAATATTTCACAAACTGTCCAGCGAGAAAAGGTGTATATGTAATTGTTTGATAAACAATAAATCTATTGTATTAATCTTTTACGTGATTAAAATCTCGAATGTTTTGATATAATCTGTTAAAATAGGTGCCGCTACCTAATATATTATACACAATTGTTTGCAATAATATATCTAAGTATATTACGTTAATGTTAGACAATACACATATGGAGAAAGCTTACCTTATATTTCATTTTAGTAAAACTCGTCTTCTTTGAACAAAATCACAACACAACAATGACAAAAATAACAATCAAAATATTCTACAGTAAAAGAAAAAATCTTGTTCATAAAATAAAAATAAATATAAAAGTCAAAGTTTGCGATCGCGAAATGTTTTGGCGCGCATTCGCGATGTATCCGCGCATGCGTTCAGTGCGGCTGCGCGGTAATGGCTGCGCTTTACGAGACCCGACGGTTTTGCTTACCCGCTGTCGAAGTGCAACGACCCATTACTACCCGCGCTAACACTTCCTCGCCCCGATGCAATGAAGGTGAAGGTAAAAGATGAAGTGCGAAATTGTTGCCGAAATGGTCAGCAGGTTTAGCCCAGTCGACCGATAATGCGTTTCACGCAGTTTTCACGTTTATTGCAAATGTTTATTGGGACAGTTTACAGTTTTTGGGCAATTGTTATAGACAGCGCGTAACTTTGTTTACCATGATTTTACGATTTATGTGCTAACTCGAGGGTAGATTACAATATAAACAGTTTTGTTATAATAAGTAGATTTGCTAATACATAGGTATGTTAATAATATTTACTTTGTAAAATATTAGTTATTTATTATGACTTTGAGGACTATGGCGCCGATTGTTTTGTTCACTTTCTCGTTTGTTGTCAAATTAAGATACCCCAGACAGTTTCAGTCGTGGTGACCTAGTGGTTAAAACACCAGCCTCTCGAGTAGGTATGAGTGTGCGGGTTCGATTTCAGGTCGGGCAAGAGCCAATGTAACTTTTCTAAAGTTATATGTACTTTCTATGTACCTATTCTTGGATACCAGTGACTGATTACAAGGTAAAGGAGGAATCCTGTAGGTAAGTGTGAAATCGCCAACATTGAGCAAGCGTGGTGATTATGCTCAATCCTTCTCTGTATTAGAGGAGACTTGTGCCCAGCAGTGGGACGATAAAAAGTTTGATGATGATATGATTATAACAGTTTAAGACGCGATTTATAAATAGGGTGACCAAAAATACGTCTATTTACGTCAGGAGCGGAATAATTTGACAGGTCAGGAAAAAAAAATAAAGTGTCTAAACCATTGGTCTAAACTAAGATTTAATCTTAGTTAGATTTATTCTTAGTTTATAATTATTTAAAAAAAAGGGGCGTACTAATGTGACAGGTGTAAACAAACTTTTTATCTTCTGTCCTTTTCTTCAAGAAAGAAAAATATGCACTGAACTTAAATTTACTTGAGTTTGTGACCAAGGAAATGGGGGCCATGTGGGCAATATTTTTCTTTTTTTATTTCTATCTCGTTATGGTTTATAAACGGTTAGGAAGTTTGGGAAAGACTCGTTCATCACGATTATTGACAAAGATTATATCTGGACTCTAAAGGCTACCCTTCCATAGTCAGGACTTTATAATTGGTGTAATCGAATAGATAATATCAGCCTCTTATGTCATCAAACTTATTTTTAACGAGATATAAAAGTGCTGTAAATAATATTATTTTTCAAGGGCCTTATTTTTGTCGATACGTCATAACTTCCTTCATACTTTATCAATGTACATAAATGAGGCATCACTTTAAAGCTTTTCTGGACCGTTACACCGAAAATATGTCATCATCATCATCATCATCCCAGCGTTAATCCCAGTCGCATCCGAAGCCTTTTCAGCTTTAGAGTCTGGGGTCCGCTTTACCAGTCCAACTGCTGATATGGCTAAACTTCGACATTTTCCGTGACGCGACTGCCGTCTTACCTCCACAACCCGAAGGCGTCATCGAAGCATTGCAGTTAGACCAATTGTTGGACTTTTGAGGGCTCCAACAACCCGTAACGACTGCCACTAGATGTTCGTATGGCAACCGGGACCAACGGCTTAACGTGCTTTCCGAGGCACGACCAGACCAGTGCAAATATTCATATTCATGCATACAAATACTTGCACTGTGCGGGGATCGAACCCGCGCCACCTTGCACAGCGGCCGCGTCCGCTACCCCTACGCCACGGAGGCTGTCTTACACCGAAAATATGTATATATTTTTTATATAAATAAAGTAGTGCCAAAATCCCGCGTGATGGTAAGCAGTTATGCATTCTTTGATGGTAAAGCGCGCTAGTTTATTAAGAGCCCATTCACTTAAAAAACTGAGTTAATATGGAAGGAAGATGAGCGAGGTGATGCAATGTTAAACTCAACAACACGTACAACGATGCTGCGCCAGTGGGAGATTGATCTGGAGACCCTCCACGAGCAAACTCTCGACACAACAACATTTATCGCATTGTACTGATCGTACCCTAACCATATCACCACCACATATCGCAACACAACTGCTCAGACCCGTTCTCCGTAAGGCTTCACCAGACATCATGCCGGAACACGACGAATCGCTTGGCGGCACGACTTTGTCTGTCTGGTGTCTCTCTCTTTCTCTCTCTCTCTCTGCCTCTGCCGGCAGCCGATGTTATGGCCTACCACTTGTTAAATTACTCACATTTGAGTGTATTTTTGGAAAATTTACGATTGAAAATAACGTGCGAGTATTTCAAACGGGTCACTTAATTTTCCAGTCCAGTTGTTCCAGTCTAAACTATAATTCCTCTTCTTCTTCTTCAGCCTATAGATGTCCACTGCTGAACAAAGGCCTCCCCCAAGGCTTTCCACGTCGACCGATCATGTGCTGCCCGCATCCATCGGCTTCCCGCGACCTTCAAAAGATCATCGGTCCACCTTGTTGGGGGCCTCCCTACGCTGCGTCTTCCAGTACGTGGCCGCCCCTCCAGAACCTTACTGCCCCTACGGCCATCGGTTCTACGAGCAATGTGCCCTGCCCACTGCCACTTAAGTTTAGCGACTCGCAGATCTATGTCGGTGACTTTGGTTCTTCTGCGAATCTCCTCATTTTTGATTCGATCACGCAGAGAAACTCCGAGCATAGATAGCTCTTTCCATTGCCGTTTGAGTGACTCTGAGCCTTCGTATGAGGCCCATTGTGAGCGACCACGTTTCAGTTCCGTAAGTCGTCACTGGCAACACTCACTGGTCAAAGACTTTAGTCTTGACTCTTGAGACACTGTGGTATCTTAGACGACGACAAGATATAGCGTAGCTTCTCGAACGCTGCCCTGCTGGATTCGACGAGACACCTCTTTCTCGAAGAAACTATACCTAATTCATCATCATCATCATCATCATCATTTCAGCCGAAAGATGATGACTTAATTGATTGAATATAATTCAGGCTGTTACAGCTGCCGATTAGTTATAGGTTTAAGAGTTTATTGTTTCATTTAAACGCTTTAATCTCGGGATTTACAGGACAGATTTAAAAAAAACAAGGATCGGGAGTTTTATTAAAAAGTAGCTGTTATATTAGTATATTTGATATCTCACGACTTTCACGTGAAGTCACGGGCAGAAGCTGGATACAAGAATTGTAGTCCACGCTTCTGTTTATTTAGAGTAGGTCATTGATATAATATTAAACAGATATGATATGCTCTAACAAATTAACCAAAATAAATGTGCCGATCGGAGCAACAGCACACACATGCATTTTTTTTATTCTGCGTACATTTCATACGTTGGCATAGTGTGAGTGAGATGGGGCGCAATCTAAAGCATAGAGAAGAAAAAGATGGCTAGTGTTTGTCGTTTGCGCTTAAATAGAATCGACGAAAACTAAAGCGCCTTGCTGGACTTACCTCCTTTTGTACGCTTCATTTTCAGTGCGCTAGTGACGTATCTACCTTAGTTTAATATTATATCAATGGAGTAGGTATATTTAAAATAACATAAACTTTTAAACATAAAGTACTGAAAAACTAATAGATGACTATATGTATTAATTGCACATTAACTGTCAAACTTTGTTTTGACTTCCATTATTTTTTGTTTACCGCAATCCCGCCTGTTGGTATGCAGTGGTGCAGTCATTGATGGTAAAGCGCGCGAGCCTATTCAGTCCAGCCTTGAAGACACTTAAATTGTAGTCAGAGGGAAACAAATGGGGCAAATTGTTTCAGTCTCTCGATGTACACGGTATAAAAGACAAGGCGATAATGCTTCGTCTTGATCTAAGTGGTGTTAACAAAGTAAGGGTGGATACACGCCGTACGACGTTGTCCGATGATGAAACGGAGATGGGGGAATTAAATCATGCAATTCTCACGCACATTCTCCAAAATGTATCCTAATTCCTATAGAGTACTGACAGGATGGCTACTTACTGTTATATTGTTGTCTTTGGCATTCTCCGGTCAGAAACAAAGGCTATGGTAGAGCGTACGAATAATGAACTACAGGTACTTAGTCTCCGAATGGGGCAAAGCCAAACTTGAGTGTTGAAGCCCGTTCACCTTGGCTCCTAATTTTCGGAGTGTATCCTTGGAGTGCACCGACCGCTTTCAGTTTTTGGGAGTTGAGATTTCCTCGAACCTAAACTTTGGGCGGTTCATTGGGTCCAAAGCCAAGGTGGCTGCCAAGAAACTTGGCGTTTTCGCAAAGTTCTGGCGGTACTTCACACCAGGTCAGCTTCTAATGTTATATAAAGCAAAGGTCCGTTCGTGTGTGGAGTACTGCAGCCACATTTGGGCTGGTGCTGCAAACTGCCACCTGACTACCTTGGATTCAATGGAGAAGCGTGTGAACAGGCTGATAGGCGACCTAGATTTTATTTTTCGTTTTTTTTTTATAATTATAAACTAGCGCTTGACTGCAATTCCGCCTGATGGTAAGCAGTGATGCAATCGTTGATGGTAAAGCGCGCTAGTTTATTAAGCCCATTCACTTAAAAATCTTAGTGAAGAGGAAGGACGGCAGTTGAGCGAGGTGGTGCAATGTTAAACCCAACAACAGGCCCAACGATGCTGCGCCAGAGGGAGATTGATGTGGAGACCCTCCACGACCAAACTCCCGACACAACAACATTTGACGCATCGTACTCGGCACACATAGCAACACAACTGCTCAGACCCGTCCTCCGTACGGCTTCACCAGACATCATGCCGGAACACGACGAATCGCTTGGCGGCAAGACTTTGATTAACTCAGAATGGTCTCCAAAGCCTGAAGCACAGGCGTAGAGTAACCAGCCTGTTGGTCTTCTATAGGATGCATTTCGGAGTGTGCGAGAGAATTGCATGATTTAATTCCCCCATTTCAGTTCCATCATCGGACGACCCATCGCATGCCTTTGCTGTTGACACCACTACGATCCGGAGGAAGCGTTTCCCCTACTCTTTTATACCGCTAACATTAATGGATTGGAACAATTTGCCAGTGGCGGTGTTTCCGCTGGACTCCACTACAAGTGTATTCAAGGCTAAAGTGAATAGGCTCCTAATAAGCTAGCGCGCTTTACCATCAACCATTACATCACTGCTTACGAAGGTAAGCAGCGCATCTCAATCCCGCCTGATGAGGCGGGATTGAGATCAAACACTGATGATGATGACGATGTTCCGACCGATTTCGGCCATGGCGACCACTTCGACTCCTAGCCGATGATTTGGCGCTCATGCGCCCGAAGATGGTTTATCTACATAAACCATCTTGGCGGCGAAACTTCGTGCACACTGAGGGCACGTACGCACGCCGTCGACGCAGTTGTATGTGATGGCAGCAGGTGGGCGGGCCTTTAATTGGTCGCGTTTGGCATAGAGGACAGCCTTGCGCTGCTCCTCAAACTCGGGCACTTGTCCGTACACCATACACAAATACTAGTTTAAACACTAGTTTAAACACTAATTTATAATTTAAAAAATACTCTTGAAAGCCTTTCCTTTTTATTTTGTAAATAACTCACTCGATTCCCTATCTCTAATCAAAACAAAAATAATAAACTAGCTCAATATGTCTGTGGCCAATGCACAAGAAACCGAGAGGCGACAAAAAAAAAATTTGGTTGTCACTGTCAGTGGTTATTGTGGTTAGCAAAATGAGCGTGTAAAATCGTGTTTATTTTCTGTCATTTGTAAATAAAAAAACAGTTTACTAGTGTAATTGTGATATTAGTTTTAGAAATTCAGAATAAAATTCTTTTACACTATGATAGAATTCATACTTGATCACTGGTAAGCTTGTTAATCATTATAACTTACCGGTTTCAGTTAGAGCATACATCGTAAAGATATTAAAACAATGACAATAATGTTGTAGAATTTGTTCGTGTTATACAATTGTGTTAAAATGAGGTAAAGTTTGTAGGAGATAATCTGGAAGTACTAAACCCAATTGTAAAATGTTACCACTGTCGGAAAGTATTAAGTTCTTTTGCCGTGCATACACGTGCAAGTATTTAAGCTGTAATGGGTTATCCCTATTTAGTAGAATTGAATTTATGTATAAAACTAAAACAATAGCTCCAAATCCTTTGTTTCATACTATTTCAATAAGAAAGGAAAAAGATAGAATATAAATACTGGTTTAGTTGTGCCACAATTTAATAGATTTTGTATATTTGAGTATGAAAGTGGATGGATATAAGAGTAGGACTAGGCTCGAAAACTAAAGAAATTATCAATGGACTGCTGAGAAAGTAATTTAATGACATAGCATCTGTATGCCTAGTATGAGTTTTCATTACGAGACTCGATCGTCGATATCGAGCGCATTTGGCGCTCTCATTGGTTGAGAGTTCTTACAACCTTGAAGCGGGCCAATCGTTGAGTCAAATGCGCTCAATATCGATGATCGAGTTTCGTAATGAAAACTCATACTAGGCCTACCAGCAGTCAAGCGTATTACTTCAAATGCAAAACTCGCCTCCAAACAACTAATAAATTAACCAGCATGAGTCTTTGTTTAAAGGAATGGTGATTTTACTGATCGTGGTTCGGAGTATTACATAAAAGAAGAAGACATAGATAACTGTGCAACGGAGAGGATACTTAGGAACCAGTTTAGAAACCCCCTGTGGTCCAGTGACTCTGATGAGGAAGATCACCCTCCTAACATAATAAACTGGTCTGAAATCTTCAAGAGGAAACAGGTAGACAAGTTTTTTTTTTAATTCATGCATTTTATGTGGTCTTAGAACAAATGAAATGAAATTGTTTATTTTGTAAATAGGATATTGGAATCACATTTACTTACAAGTAATAGAACTGAAAAAAATTCTTGACTACACTTACAAGAAAGGCCAAAATAAACTCAGATGTTAGTCTTTTACCCCCTAATTCATAAAAGTTGCTTAAAGTTAACTAGTGATTAGGGACTGTTTAATCATACATTTTTGAAGTTTTAATGCAACTTTACTTTAATTATTGTTTATAAATAAACGATGATTAAAGTGAAGTGCAAACATCTAAAATGTATGGTTAAACAATCGCTAATCTCTAGTTAACTTTAAGCAACTTTTATGAATAAGGGAGTAAAAGAGTAACATCTGAGTTATATGATAATCTTGTGGTGATCAAGTGGTGAATTTAATTAGATAGATATAATAGATAATGAACACACTGCATGGTTATAATAACTTCAAACCAACCATGCAATTTAAACCTTGTCACACTCAATTTAATTTTCAGAGTCATAATGTTAAGTATTTTGTGCCTGGTCTCCGACCACCGCCTCCATATCCAAGGTTATCAGAACTGAACAAGCGCCAACACATCATGATTTTAAAGATTATGAGTGATGAGTGCCCCAATATTTTGGAAGATCTGTTTTTGGGCAAACCCACCAGACAAGATTTTAAATCATTTGAAGTAAGTTTTTAATATGTTAATTTTATGTGTAATGTGATTATAATGTTTTAATTTAAATTGATTTGAAAGCACCAGAAAATCTTGACTTTGTCTTGTAGGTCTCTGTGTCTTGTAATTGAAAATGTGACTGCCGAGTATGGGTTCCTATTTCCAGGTTGGGTAGTGTTATTGGGTTTTCCATTAATAAATTTCAAAATATAATCTAACCTGAAAAAATATAAAAAAATTAAATCATAAAAAAAATGTAGCATTGAAAATTTAGAGGTTCATCAACTTAAAAACCGGCCAAGTGCGTGTCGGACTCACACACAAAGGGTTTTGTACCATTGATTTATGAAATTAAAGGATTTAAGTTATTTGTATGAAAGATTACGCGGTAATAAGCGGTTTAAGATTTACGAGGTATTAAAAAAAACTACTTACTAGATCTCGTTCAAAACAATTTTCGTTGGTAGTTTTTATAGTAATGTATATCATATGGTTTTTTAGATTTTTCATTTTCTTATTTTAGAAGTTAGAGGGGGGGACCAAGTTTTTTGTACTTTGGAAGCGTCTGCCACGCAAACTATTCGGTTTAGAAAAAAAGTATTTTAAAAACCTCAATATCATTTTTGAAGACCTATCCATAGATACCCCACACGTATGAGTTTGATGAAAAAAAAATTTTTGAGGTACAGTTCTAAGTATGGGGAGACCCCAATATTTATTTTTTTATTTTTGCATCAAAATCTTAATGCGGTTTACGGAATACACCTACCTACCAAGTTTCAACAGTATAGCTCTTATAGTTTCGGAAAAAAATGGCTGTGATATACTGACAGACAGACAGACATGACGAATCTATAATGGTTCCGTTTTTTGCCATTTGGCAACGAAACCCTAAAAAGTGTAACAAAAACTATTTGTATAACATAGGTTGTGAATACAGTTCTTAAATTCATGTTTATAGGTCGCTATGTCATGCCAAGAAACATACAAATGCAAGTATGTAACTTGCATGCAAAACATTAAAAAATCTTAGTCAATCACGCTAATCATGCTAAAGGTAAAAACCAAATTATTAATTATATGATGTCAAAATGTAATTAAATAATGATAAATAAATACCGACCCGTACCACCGCAAACGCGACGCCCGAAAACTTAAATATGTACTACCTTCGAAAATATTAATTTCAATCATATGCTGTAAAGGGCGATATAGATCTATATTAAATCAACAACGTAGTTAAGGTATTTAATATTATAAGGATATGATAAGGATTAATGCCGTTTTGGTTAAAATAACTTCGAAAATCAGCCAGTATTTATCGTAAAAAGTAAAGACAAAAAAATATTATTGTGGGATATCCATAAGTAATAGACATATACCACCGCCGGCTTTTCTGTAGACCTTTTCAATGTGTAAAATATTTAGTACATTATTTTGATAAATCTCGTAATGTTCAGCCTGCGTTTCACTGCAATCGCCGAAAAATTTTAATTATTTACGACATCACATTAGAAACCTCAAAACTAATAGCATTTCTCCACTGTTTAATGGATGTTTACACACAAACCTTCCTCTTTTTAATATCTCTATCTATTTTAAGAAAAACTGCACAAAAATCCGATGCTTAGTTTTAAAGATTTAATCATACATAGGGACATAGGGAAAGAGAAACGAACTTTGTTTTATACTATGTAGTGATTATACCACAAAAATAATATTTATTTTGTTGTTATAACTCTTTAAACCAATTTCAGTCTACCAAAGAAACATACGAAAAAGAACAAAAAGCTTACAAAGAATGGGCAAAGAACCTTTGGATAACTGACCATTGTATCCGTGCGTTACGGCCAAAGCCTGATGTGGAAAGAGTGTATGAAGCAGAGTTCAAAATGAAAGCACAACGGATGCAGCCTTTACCGAAACACTTTGATGTAGTGGCTCAAATAACATTAGAGAATGGGGATGGCAACTGTAATGCTGTACTCAAGCAAGAATTGATCAGAGTTAGTATAATTGTTCTTAATTTTCTGCTCTACATAAATATTATTTTCTTATAGAAGTATACAGTATGTTAACTAACAGAGGGCGTTCCCGTTAACCCGAAATAGTATAGCATACATACATGCTAAAAAAATATTTCCATTCGAAAACAAAATGTTTTAAAAATTTTTCCAATAAGAAAATATTCAATAAAAATTTTAAATTGACATGTAAAAGAAACACACTGTACACGCGAACATGAACGACGGCAACGTCGCAATTTATTTATACATGACGACTACTATTTTGATTTAAAACAGGAGGTTTCAAATTTATTTCCAATTAGAATTTTTTTTTTATTCGGATTTTTTTTATGCTTATTTTTCTATGCTGATATTTTTATTTTAATCTATTAATGATATATATTAACGAGTTTAAGGGAACGCCCTCTGTTATTTAACATACTGTATGTAGATGTTGGCACTGCCAAACAGAAAGTAAATATGTGTAACATATTTTAGGATCATGCAAGTTTTATTTCAACTTTTAATATTAGCCCTAGTCTAAAAAAGATTACACTTCCAGGTCACCCTAGCAGAGATGCCACAGGTCCAGATTCCAGAAAAGATTGATGAGCAGTTCAGCATTATCAAACCTTGCACATTACCAGAGCCTTGCCAGAAACATCCATACCAGATCATTTTGCCAAGTAAATATAGCTCCATACTTTTCATTCATCTTTGTGGCAGTGAACGATATAACTTAGAACCCCCATGCCACCTACTTATACTTTACAAATATAGGCGCCGCCAGGTATCTGAAATTGACAAATTTTTCCAATCTATATCTATACTAATATATAAAGCTGAAGAGTTTGTTTGTTGACAGCCTCCGTGGCGTAGCGGTAGCAGACGCGGTCGCTGCGCAAGGTGGCGCGGGTTCGATCCCCGCACAGTGCAAGTATTTGTATGCATGAATATGAATATTTGCACTGGTCTGGTCGTGCCTCGGAAAGCACGTTAAGCCGTTGGTCCCGGTTGCCATACGAACATCTAGTGGCAGTCGTTACGGGTTGTTGTAGCCCTCAAAAGTCCAACAATTGGTCTAACTGCAATGCTTCGATGTCGCCTTCGGGTTGTGGAGGTCAGACGGCAGTCGCTTCACGGAAAATGTCGGAGTTTAGCCGTACCAGCAGTTGGACTGGTAAAGCGAACCCCAGACTCCAAAGCTGAAAAGGCTTCGGATGCGACTGGGATTAACGCTGGGATGATGATGAGTTTGTTTGTATGTTTGTTTGCCGCGGATAGCCCATTAATCCAGAAAGGCTTTAGGCTACATAACATCACGCTACGACCAATAGGAGCTGAGCATAACTAATTCCACGCGAACAGAGCTTAGTGATGAAGCTGAAAATCTATTAAAGTTTGACAGATCGTAGAAGCTTGTGGTGCTGGCATCAGTACTATAATTCATATTTCTAACACCAATCAACACACTCTAGACAAATAGTTGAAAAAAAAAGCCCAAACAAGCAATCATTTGTAATAACAACAAGTATTAAGAATGAATTGCAGGGAATGAGTGCGAATTTGGATAGTTCGTTTACAAAAGATGGTCAGATTGATAAACACAAGGAAAGTGTAACTCTCGTTTTCCTCATCTTTATCAATCTGACCATCTACATTATACGGGAAATAAAGTGATTGACTAGGCACGCATGTCCAAAAAGGCTTTGTTGGCTGTTAACAGTAAGTTGACTCTAAGTAAGTGGAACGGATGTGTGTAAAGTAAAAATTTTAACTTGTCACATAAAACAAAAGTGAGATTTAATTTGCTTATTAGTCTTTTAAGCTAGATTCTAATTAATTATTTAGAAAAGAAACAAATGTGTTATGGCAATAAAATGGAATGCTCACCAGAATGATCAGTTTAGTAGTAAAACAATTAGCGACTTAGCGTGCCTACATCCAGATGTCCGTTAGCCAAACAAAAGCAAGGTTCGTTCTGTGTATCTGCCTCCCCATGGAAACAAAGTGTGCTTCTAAGAAATAAGTTTGATCTATTTTTGAAACCTACCACATTTCTTTTCTCTACTTACAGATGAAGACGCACTTTCAATGCTACCTATCACGGAGATACACCGTGAACTTGCAACATTCGCAGTAAACAATGACACGTATGTCATAGCGAGTGAGAACGCTCTCAAGTGCCTGACACATTGGAACAGACACTGGCTGTTACCTGTCTCAGTTTGTGACGCTATTGGACCGGGTAAGTTTTAACTGCTCGATCTAAGGGTTATTTGTGTTGTTTCGAAACGCTCTGTTTTTAAAGCCGACACGCTAACTAACTACTGCTACTAACTAAAGCTACTAACTTAATCAAAATCAGAAGAGAAGAGAGAGGCTGAGAATCAGCACTTTTTGAACATCAATATAACATAAAGGAGTCCCCCAGAACACCCGTTCGGCACTTCCTAGTGCTTTCGCTGGGAAGAAGATATGAAACCTCTCTATCATCAAAAATGTTTCTACTTTCATCATTTGCGACCACACCCCAATTTCTGGGAACAGGATACCCGGCGCATGCCCTCGAAGGCTGTAAATGAATATACGGGGTTCCGACATCGTTTTATATTACTTGTAGAACTAAAAACTTGTGTTACTTCTCATATGTATCATGACACCCTATACTTATTTCAACTTAGAATTTTGTGTTGTTTTTGTCACCAGATGGCAGCAGGGTAAACGTGCTAGTGTTGGACAGCGAGTTCTCCGTGTACAAGGAGCCTGCGCTCATGAGAACGTACAAAGCGTTCCGACATCTGCTGGAACAGGCGCTAATACCGTGAGTACTTGAGTACCGGCCTGTTCATTTTTACATAATTATAATAAAAGTATGCAGTGCTGTATACCCTGTTTCACGTTAAACAAATAACAACTTTATTTCTATGACAATTAAGTTGATTTCAGAGTCACTGGCATTATTTAAATGGTTACAAAAATGTTTGAAATCGTAGCGTAAACTAAACTTTATAGTTTTTTTTTTTTTTTTTTTTAATAATTATCGTGTAGGAATTAAAGGATTTTTCCAATAATTTATATTTGTTTTTAAACAAACGATATGAAGGGTCATATGAAGTGAGTCTGAAAAAAAAATACATATTTATTTTTCTACATATTTTTCTTTTCAATTTTGGTAGATGCTAATGTTACTTTTTCTTAGGGAAGTCAGAAAGTGGTTAAGATTATCTTTGAATTATTCGATTTAATTCGATATCTATACTAATATATAAAGCTGAAGAGTTTGTTTGTTTGTGCGCGCTAATCTCAGGAACTACTGGTCCGATTTGAAAAATTCTTTTTGCGTTCGATAGCCTATTAATCCAGGAAGGCTTTAGGCTATGTAACATCCTGCTATGACCAATAGGAGCAAAGCAGTAACAAAAAATGTTGCGAAAACGGGAGCTAACGGAGACGTACATGTTCCATCTATACTAACATATAAAGCTGAAGAGTTTGTTTGTATGTTTGTTCGCGCTAATCTCGGGAACTACTGGTCCGATTTGCAAAAATCTTTTTCGTTGGATAGCCCATTAATCCAGGAAGGCTTTAGGCTATATACTATCACGCTGCGACCAATAGGAGCGGAGCATAACTAAACCACGCGAACGAAGTCGCTGGCGGCCGCTAGTTGTAAATAAAGGGCTGGTAATAATTAATTAATACACCAAATAATGAATGTCATCGTCATCTCCAGCCTATAGCAGCCCACTGCTGGACATACTCCTCTCCAATTTCACACCATGCAACTTGATTCTCGACAACTCTCATCCAGTTACTACCAGCCATCCTGCGAAGATCGTCGCTCCACCTAGCCTGAGGGCGTCCCTCCTTACGTTTACCGATTCGCGGTCTCCACTCTAGAACACGTCTACTCCAACGACGGTCATCGGTTCTACGGCTAATATGGCAAGGCCATTGACACTTCAGGGCCTGTAGCCAATGTAACATTATACCAAACCAACGTCGCGATCAACGTTGCGTCGCGTGGTCAATCGTTTTCGTTATTGGTTCGTTTGGTATTCGATTTCGCTTCGCTACGAAGCGATGTTACGTTGGCTATAGGACCGTTGGCCCTGTTTGCTTATTCTGTGAGCTATGTCGACAACAATGCACATACAACATACATATACTTTTTATATTGTTGTTTTTGTCTTAAAATTATGGTTTTTATTTTTATTATTCCTTTATTTCAAGATATTTACATAAAAATTACATTGTTAAATATTAAAATATAAAATTAAAAATATTTCAAAATGTAAAAAATAGTAGCCCACCGGTATCGGGATACAGGGTCAGGGCTCCAGAGAGAGGAACCTCCTGACAACGCGAGCCGTGTCTAGAAGTACCGCTTTCTGAATAAAGCCAAGCCCTTGATCCAATTGCCTAACGAGAGCCTCCTGAGGTGTTGGTCGAGGCTCTTGGCTAATAAGCCATTAGCTGTCACGACTATCGGTACAATAAATTATTATTATAATATTGACGTGCTCTAACCAGGTTTCATGTTGGAGCCACCTATGCTTTAAACCAAATGTACAAATGCATGCAATAAAAAAAAATTAATATGATTTACCAGGTCGTCAGAAAGAGAGAGGATATGGAGAATTCGTAAGAGAAGAGCTGTAAAGAGAGAGAAATCTCCACCTCAAGAATTCCAAGTAAATACCAAACCCACCGCGCAAGACACAGATATGAGCAGCGATGAAGAGGACAACCACTTATTTATTGACACAGGTATCTTTGATATATTTTGTGCATTATTCTGTTGTTCCGTGTGGTAGATTACGGCCTACTCCCGGATTTCACCGAGAGGAAGCCTGTATCCCTGAAATACCTGAAATACCAACATTAAAGGTTGTCATGCTCACTCAAATGTCTTGCTGATGGTGGCGCGTGTTGTTGGGTCATTTGGTTCCCTTCAATATGGTTGAGCTGAGTGGGGCTGATGCGCGCGTCATGCTCGTGAGCGGGGGCCGTCAGTGGAGACTGGTCATGTTGCCAGTGGGCTTAATTAATTTTTATATTTTAATTAATTTTACATTGTGCTCACATGATTGAGGCAACATAAATATGTAACGAAGAAATGTAACCCATATATTATGATTTTAAAAGAGTGTCCATGGAGTTTCTTGCACGTTCTTCTCCATAGAGATCTACGCTTTGGAACGTGCAATTTAGCTTCACTTTTCTTGACCTTTCGACCGACATTGACTATTCAAAAGTTTTTATTATATATTTTTATATTTTAGTTCTATTTAAATATTTACTCATATAATTGTAAAAAAAAAAAATTGAATTTACTTAATGTTACTTATTCACTCAATTCTAGTAATGTTATAATTTAAAAAACCTCAATCTTTTGCTTTTTATTTTTTTATAAGGAATTTCATACCAATGTTATAAATTTATCAATATTAGCGCTTATTGTTAAGTAAGTTAGCTTATCTCCATAATTCATTTTTTGTACGCATGTTGTGTTTACCTATAAGTAATTGATGCACCGTTATTTTACCTTTGGGAATGTATTATTTGATTGTTATTGTGTAATCAATTGTTGGTGATCCTAATAAAATAAAATAATAAAATAAAAGTACCAGGTGATGGTTAATTTGAAATAAACAATTTTGATTATGTTATGTTTTTCAACATTCCAACGTTGCATTCTGAAATGATAAAAACGGGACTCTATTATTTAGACTCCCCTGTTTGTCTGTCTGTCTGTCATCAGGCTCTAAAGCATGAGCCGCGATAGCTAGACAGTTCAAATTAAGATGTACTCGTACATATTTCTTTCCGCTATAACAAACAATATTACAATTTTTTTTTTTTTTTTTGTTTGGATAATGGTACATTTTTAATAGTAGAGGTTGTTTAAGCAGTATAATCAATGTTTTAACTTACAATTACCCTATATACATGGTCGTATATTTACCTACTTTCATTCCAGAAGAAGATGAGGAGATGCCAGAACCGGAATTCACAGGGTTTTCTTCGCCCAAGGAAAGTGATGCATCGCCCAAAGCATGTTTACACTCACTTACAGCAAGGCTTGGATCACCCAAAACAGAATTTCGCACACCCAGAGCAGATTTAGAGTCACCTGTGGCAGCGTTTGATTCACCTAAAGCAGGTTTCCACAGAGAAGGGATAGAGTCACCCAATGAAGAATTTCACACAACCAGAGCAGGACTTAATTCAACTAATACGGGATTGGTTTCACCCAGTTCAAGTTTTGGGTCGCCAAATGCCTTTACTTTTGGTTCACCACAAGCCAAAGGAAATGCTGGAGGTAACGTACGGAGGTCAGTAAGTGTGTCGGACCAGGAAAGCCCCGGCCGCGTGACGCGGGCTGCCGGTGCTAAGGTCGGCGAGGAGAGCCCTGAAATGCCCGATATTGGACTGTATAACTGCACTTGTCGAGGTAGGATACCCTGTTACTTGCTTTATACTAGAGGTACAGCCACGACCACTAATGTAACAACTATCAATAGGGTATTTGACTAAAAAAAACTAATTAGTCCGTCGGTCATATTTCCAAAAAATACAAGACACGTATTTTTTCTTTTTTCATATAAACAAAAAATGAAGACGGCACAGTGCGTTGAAAATTCGTGTGGCGTAGTGGCGCGCTACACTTTTTAGTGTGCAGTGACGTCACCAGCCACCACTCCCTGATCTTTGATGCCTTTTATATTTGTCAATTTTTATTGATTTGATAAAACAAAATATACGTATCCAATATTTTTCTATAATCTGAATGACGGACTAATTGGAATTTTTTTTTTTTTACTTAGGAAATATCCCTATTACGTTTCGTTAAAGTACGACACATTACAAAAACCTATTCAAATGCTATGTTCGTAGCAATATAAAATCCCATTAAAAATAATGGAGAAAATCGGGCTTAAATGAAGTCCAGTGTATACATATGTACTTTTGCTTGTGACTGTACTTGCATAAAATTATTCACGATTTGCATGCGTAGGTTTGTATTCTTTTTTTGTGCCTGATAATTACAATCACTTTATAAACCTTATATTATTTAATTTTCCTTATTTTGATATACTGTACCGGACTCGATCCAGCTCCCCTATGCTGCGTACGTTGACAATGCCCAACATGGTCGAGAAGACTAACCCTGAATTGGACATGGCTGCATGGCTAAACTAAATTTAAATCCACTGCATATTTATCTTTCTATTTTATTTAAGATATAGACAGAAGATAAAATTGATTAAAAACAAATTTTCCCATTTATACCTAATAGGTATTTGTTAGGATTGTAGAATCGAGTTGTGATTTTAAATAATTAACTTTAATCTTCAATGTAACATAAAAGTCGTGGTGGCCTCATGGTTAAAACAACGGCCTTTCAAGTGCGAGTGTGCGATTTCAATTCCAAGTCAGGCAAGTACCAATGTAACTTTTCCAAGTTATATGTAGTTTCTAAGTATATCTTGGACACCAATGAATGATTACAAGGTGAAGGAAAACATCTTGAGGAAACCTGGACTTTAAGTCTGAATTCGCCAACCCGCATTGGGCAAGCGTGGTGATTACGCTCAATACTTCCCTGTACGAGAGGAGACCTGTGCCCAGCAGTGGGACGATAAAAAGGTTGATGATGAAACTTGAATGTGTGACTTTAATGGTATTGTAACTATTATTTGTCTGCAGATACGGTTTATGAGAAGCCACCACGTCGTTCATTCAAGAAGTGGCAGTTCAAAAAAGAAGCAAGTGGTCAAAATTTTGACATCATTATCCATAGTCCACATAAAGCTAAAGTGAGTATGTGTTACTGTTCTAAAATCATCATCATCATGTCAGCGTTAATCCCAGTCGCATCCGAAGCTTCTCAGCTTTGGAGTCTGGGGTCCGCTTTACCAGTCTAATTGATGATTTTGGCTAAACTTCCATATTTTCCGTGAAACGACTGCCGTCTGACCTCCACAACCCGAACACGATATCGAAACACTGTTCTGAAATAATAGTGCCATATATTTACATAGACAAAAATCTAAACAAACACAAATTATGGAAAAATTACAATAAAATGGAACCCGATACCTAATGTGAATAAAATAGTACATTTCGGGGAGAAAATGAATTACTATAATTATATGTATGTAGCGGAAAACCGTCAGGAAGGCGTGGCCAAAGGTTCCGGATAATTGAAGTGACTTTTCATCCCTTGATTCTCATCCATCGTGGGCGGATTTCGATAACGTTTAACGTTTAACAGTAACTATAGTGTGATGTTGGATTCTTATTATTTTAACTGTACAGACACTTAGATCACTTTAATATTAAGGGTTTACAATGATAATCTCAGATTAAAACAAATAAGAGCCAATAGGTTAGAGCGCGTGCTTTTCCGTCGGCAGCTGTCAATAATATGACAGTCGCCACCCTTTCAAATCACGCTTACTACTCTATTCGGTGTTACCCGCTCATATTATAATATTACTCGAATCGAGTCGACTAAAACAATATTGATTAAATCGAGTTATGATGTTTCTTATTAGTCTTAATAATCAGCGCGCCGTCATGTATATTGTTCGTACAGGATAGAACAGGCGAGTTATTACTGGAGCCGTTGCCAGAGTACCAGTTAGACTTGGGAGCCAGCGAACAGTCGCCAGACGCCGTGCGAAGTGCCGCACTCTCACTCGCGCTCCGGAAAAACGTTTCCTTACTAAATGGTATGTGTATTTATTTTTTCATTCATCTACAGACCGCCCGATTCCAACGTCCGGTTGTCGTAATTTTAGAACGTGAATGGGAATTGTCCTGCAGATATCTCACGAAAGAATAATTTTGTATTTTTTGGCAGACGTAAATTTTATTTATGGTAAAAGTATACAAGTTTTGTTTACCTATGCAAAACTCGAAACACAGTATTTTTATATACAAAATTTCATGAAAAATCACAAAGTTTAAAAAGGTGTCATGAAAAATCACAAAGTTTAAAAAGGTGTCATGAAAAATCACAAAGTTTAAGTTGAGTGCATCTTTATCTTTCTATTTCATTAAGAAAAGGACAGAAGATAAAATGTTAGTTTAGACCTGTCACATTAGTACGCCCCTTTTTTTTTAATAATTATTAACCAGTGCTTGACCGTAATCCCGCCTGTTGGTACCTGATGTACGCGGTATAAAGTAGGAGGCGAAACGCTTCGTCCGGATCGTAGTAGTGTTAACAACGTAAGGGTGGAAACTTGCCGTACGACGGGTCGTCAGATGGTGGAACGGAGACGGGGGATTTAAATCATGCAATTCCCTCGCACACTCCCCAAAATGCATCCTATAGAACACCGAAAGGCTGGCTACTCTACGCCTGTGCTCTAGGCTTTGGAGACCGTCCGCTCCTGACGCAATCTGGCGTATTTATAATCGCGCCTAAACTGTCTATGAAGTATCTTAATTTGACAGGAATAAACTAAAATGTTATCTTCTATCCTTTTCTTAACGAAATTGGAAGAAAAAGACGCACTGAACTTAAAATTAGTTTAGTTTGTAAACAAGAGAATCAGCGCCATTGTTGTGTACTTTATTCGTAAATGACAATTCCTTCACAGTTCGTGTAGAAGGTCCTACGGGTGAATGTGCGACTTTCGAAAAAATATCCTCTGAAGCGTTCTGTAAGAAAAATCCTGACGTGACGCAGCAGGTGTTCAACACAATACACACTGCGCTCACCCAGCTACAGGACCTGAAGCCCGGTCACTATGTGCTACAACATGAGGTATATCATTATTTCCTAGCTCTTGTTTCATAATTATTATTGATTTTACAGGGTCGACTTAAATTAGCGAAACTCTGCAGATGATGAAAATGTGTGGTACAGACGACAGGACATCAAGCTACTACAATCTGTCAAATTTCTTTATTAGAACTTTATAACTATAGCATTAAGGCTCAAAGTTGGGTGGGAATATTTAACAGTTTCGGGTACTTTAACATGCTGTCGTCCGTACATGAGTGGTATCGGAATAGAATAGAATACTCTTTATTATGTACAGACGACAGCACATCAAGCTACTACTGTCTGTATATTCGTCTGTATATTTTCAACTTTATCTGTAAGCATTAAGGCTCAAGGTTGTTTAGGAATGTCTGACAGTTTAGGGTAGCTTGACCTGCTGTCATCCGTACACCATATAGATTACAGAAACATAAATATAAAGATTTTACATAGGGACACAATGGACGGTCTGAATTTGATAAATAAAGAAAGAAAATACATTTACCGATTCCCTTTTTTTATTCTTTTCTACCGGTATTTGATAGGTGCATTACTGATACTCGTCTGGAGCTAGTATAAAACCTGACATCAGTTCGTTTCCAAGTCCTGTACATATTGTCGACATAGCTCTCAGAATAAGCAATTATTGTCGTAGAACAACTTCAGCATGACAACCAAAGTGTATCTTTAATTTGTTTCAGCCAAGTCACGGTCGCAACGCTATGCTGATGTGTCCGCGAGCAGCGAGTGAGCGACACACGTTACAACTTAACTTCGACAGCGGACAGCACGTAGACGAGGCACATCTGGCCAAGTGTCCCCCCACCCTGACCCCTGTTCTACTTCCTAGTCACAAGTAAGTTAAATGCCATGGGCAACATTGGTAAAACATTACACATGCCCCCAGAAAAACACGCGCTTCGGAAATCATCGGCTATCATTGATGAACTGTTACAAACATGGCAGTCTTTGTCTATTTTGTATGATCCTGTTTTCAGAATTATTGATTAAGAACTTTTTGCAATCCCACAACACTAATTGTTAAAACTTTTGGGGACAAATGACAATACAATCATAGAGAAAACATACACACACGTCCAATGGTCGGTACACTACAGCAAAACGTGTCACAACGAACCGTTTGCGATGTCAAGTCTGTAGCTTGACATTTGTGCTAATAAGATTACAGAAGCGCATATTGTTTCTGTTTTTATTGTATCGATTCAGGGTGTTTATTCAATATTTTATTCTCGATACGAATACCTTAGAAAAACATGACTAATTTCTGGAAAGCTGTTCTGTGTCTGCCTCCAAAGTAAGCTGACTTTGGAGGCAGAAACAGAACAGCTTTCCAGAAATTAGTCATGTTTTTCTAAGGTATTTGTAGGCTGTTTCTACGATTCAGAATCAGTTTCAATGGCAACATGTTTAGGTACTTATGCATCAAAAATCTGTACTATGGTTTTGTTTTGTATTTATACTGAATAAATCTAAAATTTCTAATCTGTCAATTTATCTAGGAGCGATATTACACTATCATATATTTTATTCTTTAAGAAAAATAATAAGTAATATTACATGGTACATACATTCACAAATAAGATTACATTGTGCATTAAATATGACTCATAAATTTATCACTCTAGATATATAACAGTGTATCAGCCTCTTGTGGTTGTATGTGCTTGTCCTTCATAAGTGTGTCAACTGCTCGGCAATAGATAAACAAACCATTGCCATATAAAGTGCCAATGCAGCGTTATGAACACCGGGAACGGTTAGGGGTGGATTAATGGTTAGTTAAGGGTTGTTTATTTTATTATTTAGGTATAAGTTAATTTTTCTATTTTAATTGTATTTTCTCCTTTTACCGAACCAATTTTGACATTATGATTGTTTTTTGTTTTTAATTTTTTTAAATATTATGTACTGATGACTGGTTAATCCAGACTAATATTATAAATGCGAAAGTAACTCTGTCTGTCTGTCTGTTACGCTTTCCCGCTTAAACCTCTCAACCGATTTTGATTAAATTTGGCACAGATAGTCTTTAAACCCTGAGAAAGAACATAGACCTTTTATCCCGGAAAAATTTGATGTTCCCGAGGGAAAACTAAAAAGCGCGATATAACCGAACTCCACGCGGGCGAAGCCGAGGGCGGAAAGCTAGTATTAAATAAATGGCTGGTTCTTTTGAACGGCGGAGAATAAGTCCTTATCACGGTTTTGTTTCAAAGATGTTATTTTATGTTTAATACTAGTTCATTTAAATCTATCCTCTAAGTTAATCCTTTTTAAAAACTATCTGTGTGACTAATTTAATTCAAATGCGTTGAGTAGTTTTTGCATGAAAGTTTCCCTTTCATGCAAAAACTACTCAACGGATTTGAATGTTTAAAAGGATAATAGAGGTTAGGCATACACATTTCAAAATAAAATATGAAATTTTACATAATCATCGTAGTAACAATACTAATGAATTATGAAATAATCTTTTTTTTTCCGCGAATTAATTCTAACTTGCGCAAAATCTGGTATTTATTTAAAAAGTGACAACACAATTTTAGACAGTATTATATGAGTGATGCTACCACGTGCCGCGTGCTCTGCCCCCCTCCGCCCGCGCATGTATGCCTACCGAGTTGCCTACCGCACATGTATTAAGTTATCTCGCTTTTTCGAAATAATATTTATTTTTTAGGCGGATTTTTTGTTTTTAAGTTTAGCCCGGCTTTGCAGGCATTGGTAGAATCAGTTATCGATAACTAACAATAGACAGGGTTTTCTTTACATATTGTATATGTTATACAAAATTTTACATTCATTATATGTATTAGTAGGATAATAAACAAGTCGGTTATAGTTGTATATCAGTTGCCGCCACACCTCTGCCTTTCTCCATCCCTTAGCAACAAAAAAGGGCCCTATCACATTGAAATTTAAGCGAGCGTGTTCATCCCTCGCCAAATTTCAATGTGAAAGGGGTCTTAGTTCTAGGGGGATGGTTGTTAAAGAGCTTAACAAGAAGCACTAATGAAGACATGCGGAGTTCCTGTCAGAACATGGAAAGGGGTTCCTCTCATCAACATCTGATCATCATTTATTTATGACGCCATTGTTTTTTTTTTTTTCAATGATTGTATTTTTTATTACTTCCGTGCATTTTCTAAGGAACAAACGCACATTATAGGCGCACCGTGCTTACTACCCTACTCAAAAGAGTTGAAACTTTTTTTGTTGTTTGACAATGCTTTACGTTGCGGCTATAGTGTGCGCTTGTACGCTTGATTGAGGTATGTTATTCATTAGTATGCCGCCAGCATGGCATCCAAATTTAAATTAGTCAAAAGTATTCAAAATCAAGTCATTTATTCAAATTAGACTGAAAATCAGCACTTTTTGAACGTCAATATTACATAAGACAGTCCCCCAAAACGCCCACCCATCGACACTTTCTAGTCCTTTCGCTGGGAAGAAGAAGTAGCGGAACAAAGTCCCCAGCAGCACAGCTATTATCAACCCGTCTCATGTTTAATTTTTTATACGAAGATTTTAAAAACATTATTACTTGACACATAGGCACCGTAGAGTGCTACCCTGCGCCTTCACTCCGTACGAGAATATGGTGGTGAAAGAAACCAAGAAACAACAGGCCAAGAAGAAAGTTCCTCCACAAGCCATCAAGGTAAGAAAACTGACAAAAAAACGTAAAGTATATGGTTTTCCATCACAAGAGAGGTAAGGTGACGCGCCAGGAAATATTTGCTTTTGTCCCGCTGTGGTGAATTGATTTCTTTCCGGGCTTTCTATGTTAGTCCCATTGTAAAATTTGTTAATAATAATAATCAATTATTCCTTTTCGGGTCTCTACAGACCTCGTTACAAAAAAAAAATTGGTTGCCTGTAAAGTCGGTATACGGGCGAAAGTTTTACGTGACAACGACTTTGAGTGGTAAAATAATTTTAATGTGAATATTCATTCGACAAACTGACGAGCTGTTTTCGAGAATTCTGACTAAAATTGGAGATGGACTTAAACTAACATAATAAATAACATCAAACTTATAGAATCAAACATATCCTTCCACATCATGTTTGCCTAGTAGCTCCGAAGAAGTTTCTTCTTTTTTTTTATGCACTTGCGTGTCTTTCACTTTTTATTTATGTCTGTCTTTCTCGCTCTTATGCGGGCTAACCATGCCCGAGTGGAAGGGACGTGTGCCTCTCACTCGCTCTCATTGAGAGCGCATAACGTGAGCGGGGAGCGTAACGCAGTTTCTTGAAGTGTCTCCCGGCAAACCAATTTATAAGACGTTGTCACGTCAAAAGTAGTAAGTGTACCTAGTGTTTAAAGAGCAGTTTTACGTTGGAAATTCTACAATGCTGTGCGCTCAGTAAGTGTCAAATTGATTCACCACGCAGATACGAACTGAGAGATTTCCCGGTGTACATGAATTGCATCCTATCAGCATCGCTTTGTCTAGCACTTTCCACAGGCGATTCTCATACGATGTAGTGCAAAGTGCTACAAGGGTCTTTAGGCGATTGAGTGACATTGACAGAGGGCGCTGTTGGTAAACATTTGAGAAATTATTTCCACAAAACAAAATGGCTGCGTCTGTTCCGACATTGATCACTCGCCAGAAGAACCTTGTAGCGTTTTATGTTTGTCTTAATCGTATGGTTCTACGACCTTTGAAGGGTTGTGGGTTCGATCCCCGCACGATACAAAATAAGTACAGATAAAAATATTTTCAAAAATACATCATGCGTCGTTGGGAATAAAAAGTAAGGATACAATGATACTCACGGCGGTGTATTGGTAAAGTTCATCGGGAAAATTAAGTCAGTTTATATTTGGCATATCCACGTTATGTTCAGAGTTTATTTTCAAGACGGCAGCGGTCGGTAGAGATAAACGAAAATAATGTTGTTCGTTCCCGGATTCGATGCCGGGTATTAACTATTGTATACATTACAATTTGCAAGAGTATAAACTTCTGTTTCTTCTTTAATAAAATATTAAAGAGTATTTTTTTAAAAAAGACTTGATTTTGGAAGTTTTAAAAACAGCTCAGCGCGTCCCCTCCACTCAACGTCAATTATGTTTACCTATAAGATTTATCGATTTAGTGAACGGAAGCGAAACCAGAGTTAACCAAGATGAACACAAGAGTATATACCCTAACTACCGACATCTGTCGAGTTGAGTGTGAACTAAAGACATAACGTGAACATGTCGAGTTTTACTCACAAATATTCGGGTATAAAGTATGTATTGAAAGTTTGTTTGTTTCATCTGTTATAGAAAGAAACGTTTATTACAGGTAGATTATTTTGCGAAAGCACTGAAAATCGAAAGCGTGAAATATTTGGCAATGCCGTCAAACATGGATTTTATTTACAGAAATACCCCTCAATTATTATTGAATTTTGTACCTAACCATTATAGAAATTCAGTTCTTTATATCAAAATGACAGCTTAGTCCGGTACTAAGTTGTCACTTTTGTATTAAGAACTTTGACTTCTCAATAAAGTTCGAAATACAAATACTGACTCAAGGTTAAGTCTGGATCCAAAGTTAGATCTCGTTTTGTAGTAAAATTGTGTCTTGCGTAGATCTACGTGATGATGATCACATTCTACATATTTTGGTTTTCAGAATGCTCCCATACGTAAATACGACATAATTATTTTTAAATGTTATTTAAACACTATAGCGTTTTAATCAAATCCAGCAAAATAATGACAGATTTCTTTAATAAAAAGGTAACGGTCAATGTTATCTCATTCTCATTGCAGTAAAAAGTATCGCTAAATAATATGCCTGTAATAAAAACAAGTTTCTTTCTCTCTCGCTGTTTAACAAAACGCTAATGTTCCTTCCGGCCTGAAACACGGCTTGAACTTTCAGGTGTTTCTTCAGGAACATCACAAATTTATGAACTGAGTCAGTGTTTAAAATGTGCCTTTATAACCGTCGGTCAATGACCCCCGAAGGGAGAGGCCGATGTTTATACTCCCGCAGGTCGCCAGTAGCAGACTTAGGTTCGAAGGGGCGAACCTGTGACCATGTAGTGTCTGTCTGTCTAAGTTATGTTTTAAAGCTTTTATTTTCAGTTTAAATAGGGGCCACCCGTGACTTCGTCCTCGTGGATGATTCAATATACAAACCAATTAAATAGTAATATTATTTAATAAAAATGCTAGTCTTTCGCCCTAAATATTCGATTAGAAGGCGTACAAAATAAACACTTCCTTTGTCTTGTAAAACCTACATTTATACGCGGCAATTATACGTGTAATGGAAAGGATATATTTTTAGATTGATTTTCGGTTTCATAAATTGAAATAATAATAAACTAATTATCACCACACTACGTAAGTCAACAACTACATGTTGAACGAGACGTTATATATTTTCTTCTGTAATTCTGCGCGCCTCTAGTATCGCAGTAACTGACGGCAGGTGGTATTTCGGTAGTATGGCAGACTTTCTCATAACTGCCGAATATCAATAGGTAGATAAAGAAGGATCGAAAAGCCCTTCCAATATCGTTTGATATCATACGAAGAAGCTGTAAGCCTTTGGTATGTACCTATGCTGTATACCCGTTCCGTTACACGTTGCATATTTCATACTCGAATATAAGAATAACAAAGATTCTCAAAACTTACGATATTGCTAAGAAACTACCTTCATGTATAGGTGCATTTAATTTCAAAAATAAGTAAATTGTATGCATTTTTCTAAAGCTATTGATATTTTTATTGTTAATTTAAACTCCCTCAAATAAAATTTTAAAATGTACAAATATATTTTTATTTGCAATCATTGATATAATATTAAACTAAGGTAGATACGTCACTAGCGCACTGAAAATGAAGCGTACAAAAGGAGGTAAGTCCAGCAAGTCGCTTTAGTTTTCGTCGATTCTATTTAAGCGCAAACGACAAACACTAGCCATCTTTTTCTTCTCTATGCTTTAGATTGCGCCCCATCTCAGTGACACTGTGCCAACGTGTGAAATGTACGCAGAATAAAAAAATTGCATGTGTGTGCTGCTGCTCCGATCGGCACATTTATTTTGGTTAATTTGTTAGAGCATATCATATCTGTTTAATATTATATCAATGTTTGCAATAAATATCGATGATAACAACCTACTATTCGTCATTGCCTTAAATATAAAACTGTATATAATATTTTATCCACATTAATTATATAATTAACCACTGTACTAACAACACTGCTTGTACCAAAATAATCGCTTAAGATTGCTTACAAGTGGCTGCGACGCGACCGTCGGAAGGGCCGCAACAATTTACATCACGCGGGCGAAGCCGCGGGCCAAGCTAAGTTCGTCAACAAATCCTATCACGTAGGCACATTTTAAACGAAAGCTGTCTCAGTTCCCC
The DNA here is from genome assembly GCA_017933935.1 of Sesamia nonagrioides. Classification (NCBI taxonomy): domain Eukaryota; kingdom Metazoa; phylum Arthropoda; class Insecta; order Lepidoptera; family Noctuidae; genus Sesamia; species Sesamia nonagrioides. The sequence continues at coordinate 37,744 of JADWQK010002053.1, forward strand.
ACAAGCTAATAACAAACAGTCCTAAGAAATGTACTTGGGTGTTTGTTTGTTTCAAATGTGGAAATCTACTTGTTTAGTTGCAAGCGGCGCAGCAGCAAAACGGGCCTCGGCGAAAGGTATCAAAGTCAAAGGGCTTATCCAACAAATTAAAAAAAGTACCCGCCGTAAAGTATGAAAATTGGAGCTTCAGAGATTACAGAGATTAGCGGAATAGTTCAACTGGGTTCTGCTATGCTATTAGTTTTAGTTAGAACAGACTTTTTTGTTCGTAATTAAACTCAATTAGGTATCAAAAAAAGTAATTCTAAGTTTTCGCAAAATGTGTTTTTGTTAAATTTTTAGTTTATCTAGTGGTCTTTTGTCGTTATTTTTTAACTAATGGTTAATTATTTGACCATTGATTTAAAAATGATATTTTATCATTAGATAAACTAAAAATTGATGAAAAACACATTTTTCAAAGTATTTAGAAATTATTGAGTTTAACTGCGGATCCAAAATCGGCTGATATTAACAAATTTTAATTATAAGTTTAGCAAATGCTTTTATTTCGTTTTAACGCTTTTATATAAAATATATAAATAAATATTTATTGTTTTTTGTTTCGGGCAGTTTGTGTTATTCATTCCAAAATTAATTTCAACATTTTATGTTTACTGTATTTATTTTAACAAGCTGGCTTTTTTATTTTCATTGAATTTCAAAATTTTGGTTTGCATGCCTGAAATTATACGTTATATTTATTATTATGCCTTTGATTTTACCCGAGTAGAACTATTGAACTAATCTCTGAATGTATGTCAGTTTTCCGAGTAACACTTGTCACTCGGAATTAACTAACACAATCAACGGAGAAGGCATTAACAGTAACATCAGAAGTGGACAGTTATTTGTTGTAAAAGCATTTGATGCATATTTGCTCGACATTTTAGCCGATCGCTGCTTTGGTTCCACATAAGTGAATAAAGAGAAAACACAGGAAGTAATGCATAAGGTTACATTTAACTCTATGATATCGAGATCACCACAAATTCTTCTCAGCTTTACGATGGCAATCTAAATTATCTTTAACATTGCATGAACAAAAAATACAATCGGTTGTATAAGAATTCCCGGAAGTCTTCCTGTCTTGTGAATTAACTATGTTCTGAACATAAAATGCTACTTTGTCCTTAATATTTCTTTGATTTAGGTCATTTGGAACCTAAGCAGTAATAAATAGCCATTGTTTTTTCTCCGTTGACTGTACAAAATCTTGTTCTAAATATTATACACTCAAGTGTCAGTCTTGATGCTGAGATAAAATTAGAACTCAGAGAAGCATGAACATCAGAGATGAGATGCAGTGCGAAACTTTTTGGCCCATCTTCTAATGATGACTCACTGCCACGCCACGCGGTAGTCATCATTGGACGACAACCTCATTCAAATTAATTAAAAAAATATATATCATTGTAATGGTAATTTGTAAAAGCAAGTTTTGAAAAGCATTTGGCGGCCAAAAAGTAAAACATCCTCTCATCGCTTGAGAGCTTTAGAAGTGGGTTATCCAGTGGCGGATTAAATGAAAGACTGTAGGCACGAGCACTGACTCACGCCTCCTGACTCATGAGGTTCCCCTCCAGAAATAAACCAGAGAACACGGTAACATACTGCCTTAGCCAACCAAATGCCTTGGCGACCTTTCATTTCAGCTCGGTAAAGTTAAAATTGTTGTTTTGAGATCTAGCAATAATACTGCTGGTCATGTGTGTCTCCTTTATTTAACAATTATCATTTTATTTATTGAGTTACCAAGCCCCAATAATAAAAAATGCACAAATTTGTTCTGAAAATTACTATAATTTATGATAAACTTAAATTAAATTTGACTTTTGGAGTCGATAAAGCGCTAAGGGGAGGCCTTAACCCAAACTTTTGGCAGTATAACTTCTAATGGAGAATAAACTCTAACCTCAAAGATTAGGTTTCAAATTCCATACGCCTGGATTGTACCTAAGCTGGGCACGCAATGGAGTAAGGCCTTTGCATACCGCAATGATGCATTTGTTGATGGTAAAGCTCACTATTACCATACTCTGGGCTCAATTCCAGCACATGGCTGCGACTGTGTCCCTGTTCCATCATATCCGCCACTGAGATCATTCATTTCCCTTATCACTTTTCAAGGAGATACACATTCTCATTTACCTTTTGTGACAAATGTTTTGGACTTATACCGAAAACTATTTTAGTTATAAGTAAAAGAATAAACTTTGACTTGTTCGCGTAAAATATTAACTGATTATATAGATATGTATTGTATATGTTACAGCCAGCCACTTACCGCTAAAGTAATGTTTTTTTATATTTTTTCGTAATTCAAAATAAATTTTAGAGGCTTCTCTTCATGCTAATTATTTATTAAAGAAATATGTAGTAACGAATACCAATGTGATATATGTACATATAGCTGTTCGAAAACCCTCGTGTGTGACTCCAAGCTGCACTTGGAAGTTTTTTTTAAATTATATTTAGTTTAAAAAGAAATAAAAGATTAGCCTCCGTGGCGTAGCGGTAGCGGCCGCTGCGCAAGGTGGCGCGGGTTCGATCCCCGCACAGTGCAAGTATTTGTATGCATGAATATGAATATCTGCACTGGTCTGGTCGTGCCTCGGAACGCACGTTAAGCCGTTGGTCCCGGTTGCCATACGAACATCTAGGCGGTCATTACGGGTTGTTGGAGCCCTCAAAAGTCCAACAATTGGTCTAACTGCAATGCTTCGATGTCGCCTTCGGGTTGTGGAGGTCGGACGGCAGTCACTTCACGGAAAATGTCGAAGTTTAGCCATATCAGCAGTTGGACTGGTAAAGCGGAGCTCAGACTCCAAAGCTGAAAAGGCTTCGGATGCGACTGGGATTAACGCTGTGATGATGATGATGATATGTACATATATTAGGGCAAGATACTGTAATAAGTGCCTCGGCTGTAACATTTTTATGTGGAATGCTACAAACATACGGTTTTTTTTTTATCAAATATGCAATTCAGAGTTTATCTTTGATATTATAACTAAATGCGAATGTTACGGAGTTGTTTTTGTTTCAGTTTCCCAAGAGGAGGGGCAAGAAGAAATAAGATAATCAATAGAACTAAATTTATTCCATAAAACTTACCATAATTTAATCATAAAAAAATAATTATCCCATGTTTGACATAATCATAGTGTATTTAAATTAATAAAACTCAAATTATTTAATTATAATATAATTCTTCCATATGTGGTATAATAATTTAATTATAAATCGTGTGATTAAATAAATAGTGTATTTCCGTTTATTTTAGTACATTTTCCCATAATATACAAATGCATGTGTATTTTATTAAGCAGCTTCGTCGAAGTACCCTTCCAGCTGTGTAGCGATCTGTAAATAATTAATACCCAATGTTAGAAAAACATTATTTCGATGTAATCTATACAGCGTATCATGGAAAGGGTAATAGGTTTAATACATACCAAGGACGCGGCTTCTTAGGATGATATTAAACGATATTGGAGGGAATATAAATTAGTTTGTGAATCAGCGCCAACTTCATATACTGACCTGCATAGGAGTATACTTGACATATTTGTCAGGGTTCTTGGAGAACGGCAGCGACGCGTAGTGGTCGTAAAAGGTGGTGTACGGTGGTAACAAGGCTTGCTTGTTGTCCCTTTTGAGCGCTTCTCGTAGTTCCGCGTCCGGTACGCTGTAGGTACGCTGCACGCGGGAACATTCTTCCCATTCACGGTTGAACGACTAGGAGTAGAAAATAAGCATAACTGCAGAATAGTAAAATATTTCGATTTTGTAGTGGAATACTCTTCCGTCTATACACGCCTTAATGGCAGCTTGTTAAGAAATCTGAAGGAAACTAGAACTGCGTTTTTAATCTTGATTTAATCCTTCACATGTCAGTAATAGAAGTACTTACTGCAAACTTATCCTTGAGTATCTGTCTGTCCCGGTCCCGTAACTTAGCCGGTAAGGGCTCGTCTAACACCGTGTGTGCTAGTAGTTTGTTCCAACTGTAATACCAAATATTACAGTTTAATCAATATTTACTTCATAATACACCTAAGATAACATGACCAATAAACTGCTTTAGTAGAGACTGTTGTCGTACACAATAACGCTCAGATAGGCTGGGTAATCGTAGTAGTGTCGGACATGACGTGTGCTATGCTATTAGGGAAACTAAAAATAATATTGCCACATATTCGCCAAAAAATGAGTCTAAGTGTGACTTATAAGTAAATTTGAAACAAATCAAATTTGAATATAGGCCCTATTCCACAGCTATCTACGTAGACCTTCGCTTTTTATAAAAAACCGGCCAAGTGCGTGTCGGACTCACGCACAAAGGGTTCCGTACCATTGATTTATGAAATTAAAGGATTTATTTGTATGAAAGATTACGCGGTAATAAGCGGTTTACGATTTACGAGGTATTAAAAAAAACTACTTACTAGATCTCGTTCAAAACAATTTTCGTTGGTAGTTTTTATAGTAATGTACATCATATATTTTATTTAAATTTTTCATTTTCTTATTTTAGAAGTTAGAGGGGAGGGGGGGGGGGGACTTTTTCCACTTTGGAAGCGTCTGTCACGCAAACTATTCGGTTTAGAAAAAAAATATTTTAGAAACCTCGATATAATTTTTGAAGACCTATCCATTATCCATAGATACCCCACACGTATGTGTTTGATGAAAAAAAGTTTTTGAGTTTCAGTTCTAAGTATGGAGAGCCCCCAATATTTATTATTTTTTTTTATTTTTGCATCAAAATCTTAATGCGGTTCACATAATACAGCAAGTTTCAACAGTAAGCTCTTATAGTTTCGAAAAAAAATGGCTGTGATATACGGACGGACAGACAGACATGATGAATCTATAAGGGTTCCGTTTTTTGCCATTTGGCTGCGGAACCCCAAAAATGTAGAAGATATCACACGACCGCTCCATGCACGGGAGCGTGTGTGTGTGTGTGGACACTTAATTGGAATTCGCCTTTATCCTGTCTTTGCCCAAACATTCTTTTGTTTTCATTTCAGTACAGACTCGTCATTAATAGGCCTTCATTTTTTGACTAGATTCTAGGGCATCCACACATCACACTAGTGTTTTTAAAGACCTCTCACAGCATCAAGAAAAAAAATTTATTGTCTGTAAAGTCGGTTCACTGACGATAGTTAACGTGACAACGTCATAAGAAACTACTGATGGAATGGTTACATTTTTCAAAAGAAAATTTTAATTTTATTTATCTGATTGATATTTTGTATTGATATTGAGGAGGTAAATGACAATCACAATTGAATAGATTAACCTTTATCGCCGCCAATATCGTTGCTATAAACAATTGACACCCAATTCACTTTTCACTGCACTTCATATTTATCCTAGCTATCCCCACCGCACATCGCTCAATTAGGAGAGAGATACAGATGTCGAACGCGGAGGCTGATTATGCCTCTTTGTCGCTCGTTCCGCGCTCTCGCTTGCACTTCAAGCCTTAAATGGAACGCCGCATGAGTCATGTTTTCCCTGCGTTCCATCGAATTATAAGAAGTTGTCATGTCAAAAAATATCACTGATATAAAATTATAAGACTGAAAAACTATAAGTTACCTTTGCAAGTACGAATTCTTATGTTCTTGTATCATATCTCTGTAGTTGGATTCACATTCAGGCTCTGCGAGCATCAACACGTCTAGAAGACCGCTGCGTTGAAGACCCTGGGATAAAGCATATCAAAATTATGATAGGTTGGTACAAAATCGTAGTAGTTAACATCTCAATATAAATATGCAGCAATATGTCTAAGCACAACAAAATAACTCGACTCAAAGTGAAAGCATTAAAATATGAGCTTTATATTGTGTATCATGAACTGCTAATTTTCAAAAGAAGTGTCTACCATGAATTTGACTAATTTATCTAACAACAAATTGTTGATATTTCAATTATTTTTACACGTGACAAGATTTTATATACTAAATAACGTTACCTGTAGTAAGTATAAAGTGTTGTTCAGTAAGAATATAGCTTTCAACGCATCAGGATACTGTTCACTCTTGTTTCTTAGGGCGAAGTTCAGCTGGGCCAATACTTTACCTGAAATGATTTCAATTTGTGGAGTTAAAAACTTTATTGATAGCTCTTAGCTGCCACGGCGTATTTTAATTTCTGAATTGATTTTTGTGTGTTTTCCATAATGGACGCTCTCAGCGTACAATATATTTCTGCATCGTTCTCACGCGGTTGATTTCAACATGAATGATGTAATCAAATATTTGTAACAATAGCTTAAAAATTTAAAAGAGTGTCCATGGAGGTTCTTGCCCGTTCTTCTCCATAGGTACCTACTCTTTGGAATGGGCGACTAGCTTCATCTTATTGACTGACCGACCTTCTGACAATTCAAAAATGCCTGTAACTGGTTTATTTGAAATAAATGATTTGATTTGATAATGAAAAGAAACAAATACTTATCATGACATTTTCGCATGCCAGTTCGAAACTTACAGTAACATAGTTTTGATAAACCAATTGATGCTGTTGGATATTTTAAAATCCAGTGCTACGAATGCACCTTATGTCGATGGCATAAGGTTTAATATTGCGGGACATGCAGTACGTAAGTTTTAAGCCCTTTATATCGTGACCTAGGCATTATAGAGGTACAATATAAAAACGCATTGCTAGACCTAGAGTGGCCTATCGAATGGTACAAATTTCATCAATATTGTCAACGAAGTGTCGACATCGAAATTTCTAGGAACTCGTCCCCGGGAAGTACCTTTAGGTACCTACTGAACGTACTCGAAACTATGCGCTATTGATTCTAGACGGGTCTGGAATGTTCGAGGCGAAAACAAGCGACAGTTAAGAAGCGATCTTTGAGAAGACCTACAGCGAGAACTTTGAGGACTACATGAAGCAACATCTGTAGCGTTGTTGTGTGGGAAGACTTCGGTGCGACACCAGCTACGTTCTAAATGTCATTGCCTACGAACGACTGCACCTGCGTTGCCAATAAACTTCGAAACCCTTAACCGGCATTTAAATACCCCCAGCCCGTAACAAATTGGTGTCAGAAGCGGAATGTCGGTCACGCCAAGAGAAGACGAAAGAGTTCGCACGCGACGACAAGCAGCGATGGATTTGGCGTGTCAAGAGAAGGAATCGCTTGGTGCCTCTGCACCCGAAGCAGATGCGGCCGTGGTAACACCTATAAGTGAGTCTACTACCACCACTATTCCCGGAAGCAGCGGATCCGATTTATCGGCGTTACTGGCTCAGGGCGCGTACACATAGAACATCCGTTTTACAGGATCCTTTTTAACTGATCCGTCGCTACTGGAGGTAATATTCACACAGCATTTACAGGACCGATTTTAACAGATCCGACGCTACTGGACTTTCGTTCTTCAGTGTATCGCCTACTTTCTACGAGAATGGACGTTGTCTTGTTGTATTGGTACTATCGTCGTCTGCGGCGGAGGAAGCCCCGGCGTTATTGGATACATCTACTATTAAGGCAAAGATTTTGTCGTGGTGCTGTTGTGCGTCAGCTGAAAGAAGACGAATCTAAATTTTTTTACTTATTTCCGAATGACGACGTTTACTTTTGATGACCTTCTTAAACGATTAGAAAAGGATTTAAAAAAGAAAGACACAAACTGGAGGAAAAGCTTGTGCCCTGAAGTAAAACTAGCGATATTTTTAAGGTAAGAACTTTAATTTTTGTTATTATCAATTAAAATTAAAAATGACAAAAAGGTTTACAAAAATGAAGATTTATTTCAAAACATAGACAGATCTGGCAAGTCTGACTCCTGGCTGAATGTAGATTCTACTGATGGCGAACCTTCTACTGATGGTGTAGAGTCAAGATGATGTGGCCTACTAAAATAACCTTGGGTGTGGTAGTGAGGAGTGCTAGAACTTTCTAAATATGGAGGCCACTCGTAGTTTGACTGACCATATCTTCTACTTTTAATATTTTGTAAAAGGTTGATCACTCCAGACTGAAATTCTAAAATTTGATCGCCATTAAGTGAAGCCAGTTGCGGCAAAATACCTTTGAAGAACGATAAATTGGGATCTTCAAACTCATTTTTACTTTTTTTAACTGATCATTCATGTATTCAATCATTTTGGCGTCTACTTCATTCACATTTCTTTTGATTGCCTTGCGTTGCGGCGGGGCTAAATTTTGTCTTTCCTTTTGTCTGTCACTACCACTTTGTTCCGTAATCTGATCAGGTTCATCTTCGTTGTCTTTATTACTTTCTACTGTTTCCGTGATGTTGTCATTAGCAGGGACGTTCTCGTGTGTATCACCTGGGGTGACAACTTTTTTCAAAAATAACATTTGATTGTGATATTTGTAAGGCTTGGTATTTGAGGCAGCAGCTCCAGATTTCTTCAATTTCTTTTTCCCACTCAATGTTCGTATCCAGGCATCTCTAGTCGAATTCCATTTTTTTATAACATATTTTCCTGAAGCAAGTAAATAATAATATAAGATGGTTGTCAATAGCTTAGTAAGTGAAAGGCGAATAAGAAGGTAGAATAGACTTGTCAGTAATTAATTACCATATTGGTCAGTGGATAAGTCAAATTGACAGTGCAAGAACTAATCGGTCAGTAAATAATGGGAAGCAAAAAAGTATTACTAATGTTTAAATCAATTTATTTTAATTAGGTAATTTTATAATTTAGTTCAGTTCAGTTTAATTTTATTTTATTTATGTACTATATATATAAGTATGAGTTTTGATTTACGACTTTGCTAAAAACTCTCATAAAAATTTCGACTTTCCGTACAAAATTTGTTGGTCACTATAATATTTTATAGTTTTATAATAAAACAAGACTTATTCATCAAGCCATCTTTAATAGTCTGACCATAGAGAAGTACCTCTACGAAACATAGACATATACATAATCAGTAATAGACAAAATTAACTAAAACTAAACCCTTACAGTCACTAACGTTACTTTGTATGGGAAGTCAATATATGTGTAATAATATAGTAATTGATTAATTTATTTTTTTTAGGTATGCAGCGTCTGGGTGTACATTTCAAGAACTTTATTACGTCTTTCGTGTCGGTGTGTCACCTATAAGCAACATTATTAAGGAAGTTACACGATGCATATGGAACAACTTGAATGACGAGTTTATGCGACTTCCTACAACAGTGAGTGAATGGGAGCATATATCAAATGGATTCGACACAAAAGCAAATTTTTCCCACTGTTTAGGAGCAGTGGACGGTATCAGACTTCGAAAACCAGCAAAAAGTGGCTCAATGTACCTAAATTACAAAGACTTTTTTTCCATCATATTATTAGCGATCGTAGACTCTGACTATCGTTTTCTATATGTTAGTATTGGGTCGTATGGAAAAGAATGCGATTCATCAATATTCAAGGAGTCGACATTTTGGAAAATGATGCTAGATGGCAGTTTACAAATACCAGAACCTTGCCCATTAATAACAGGCTCAGAAACGAGAGTTCCCTACGTCATAATCGGCGATGAAGGTTTCGGTTTACACGAAAATTTAATGAGGCCATTTAGCGGGACGCATTTAGACGTAAATAAGCGAATATATAACTATCGTTTGACCAGAGCTAGACGATACGTTGAATGTGCATTTGGTATTCTTGATAATAAGTGGAGAGTATTCCACCGGCCTCTAGACGTCAACAAAACAACAGCTATATGGATAGTTAAGGCATGTACCGTTCTACACAACTTTGTAAGGGAAAAAGAGGGCTTAAAGGATGGCAACACATCCGAATCTGAAGCATTTCATTTCAATAGCCTACCTGATGATGAAACGCTACGAGGTGGTCGAACTGCAAATTCAGTTCGAACGGAATTCGAAAACTATTTCGTGTCCGAATCTGGGTCAGTTTCTTGGCAGAATGAAGCTATTTAAAATAAAAAACAATGTCTCCATTACAATATAAAATAAATACTTACCAAATTCTTGTCTTTCTTTTTGTTCCATAGCTTCAAAATCCTCCTTTAGAATACCGCATATTTCGCGCCAAGCTGCGGTTTTTGCAATTTTATCTTTATAAATCTCCAGTGTTTTGTCCCAAAGAACTGGTCTACTTTCAACACAATTTATAAAAACTTCTTGCTCAACATATTTTTCAAACGCCTTGCTTGCCATGATTATGATAGCACTGGACACGTGCACTACTCTAGGAATGAAACCGGCAAATGGCGGCTGTGTGTAGCACATCGCACCCCGCGCACCCCCGTTCAAAGCCTCGTGCGGTTTCAATCCGATAAAACGGATTAGTATATAGTATTACTGGATCCGGAATACTGTGTGAACTGGCTCATACAACTACATACGCTAATAACATATACGTTTAAACGGACCTGTAAAACGGATTGCTGCTTATTTTGTCGGATCAGTATTTTTTACTGGATCCGGAATACTGTATTCTGTATGAACTCGCTCATACAACTACATACGCTAATAACATATACGTTTAAACGGACCTGTAAAACGGATGTTCTATGTGTACGCGCCCTCACTTGACGCCGCAAATAAAAGGCATAGTAGTAAAATCCCAGGCCGAAATCCAGCCTTAAATAAAACAATCCCAGGCAGAAACCCAGGCAAAATCAAAGCAACTGGTATTAGAACTAAATGAAGTGGGAAAAGACCAAAGAAGAGATCAACGAGCTTAAAATAAAACCAGCACAACAAGTTACGCGCATAGAGCAGCAAGATGCTCGTATAGACAAACATGATGCGCATTACGAAAAACTAGACAATTCCATAATTGAGTTTGGGAAAGAAATACCTGTACCCAGTGTTTGCCGACGTTCCAAGTAGGTACCTAATTTTGACGGAACAACGTCATGGGTGGCCTTCCGTTTTCGATTTGAAAAAGTCGCAAAAGGCATCAATTGAAGTGATGCCGTACGAATCCTTGAGAATGTAACAGTACCTACAAAACGCCACAAATGAACAACGCGTCATACTGCCGTCACACGGATTCTACATCTCACAATCAGAGTTTACCGTTCAATTAGTATACATACAACTTGCCAATTTCAACCATTGGGCAAGTGGCCCACCACACATAACACCCGTCTGGTCGGAGGATCCTCCCTTTTCTATGGAGGATGAGTGAACTTTACTCCCTGTTCCTCATGCCTCCACATTGGTGACCCCGTCATTCCAATTTCGAAAGAAATGTTTAAAACTTACGCATGTATACGGCCAACATGAGAGCATTCCTGTCATGCACGCCAGATAACTGACTGACCGCACGATTGTATGACGGTTCTGTAGCGAGAGCTGGACCTGTAAGAGAAATATAAAACCATAAAATTATATTTATAACTATATTCCCGCCAAGCTCCATAAAGAATACAGGTAAACAAACCAATTTAGGGTTATCACAACTCACGTCTTACAAATCTCCTGTTATTTACATGATTATCGACTTTTACATGCTAACTGTTTATTAACAATCCCGATTGCAGCATATTCCAATAGAATCACTAAAATAACATGCATAATAACTTGGTATTTCGAAAAACCATTAAAAAATCGACATTAATTTTACATGATAGCCCTAGAAAAAAAGAAAGATGGATGAAATCCAGATAAAAAACACATTTTGTGGAATTCAACCAGTGAATAAAATTGAGGCATTTGTCAATACAATTTTGCGTATTTTAATTAGTTTTAAATCAACTACATAACACATGCATTGTAATATTTTAAAAAATGGACTAATTATAATATGTATGTATCAAAAAATGTAACCTAGTAGGAAATTAGCTTACATGTATGTCATATTTCATTCAAATAGGTTAAGCGTTCTATGCAAATCATAAATATCTAAACATAAATAAACTTCAGATTAGTAGGAAGTAGAATTATGTATGTAGAAAAGGTTGTTAACATGTCTTTTAGGCTTAAACTACTCGTTGCCTAGCAACTGTTTGTTTACCTCTATTCTTTATCGAATTTGGCTCAACTATAGGTGAAACACTAGGAAGTGGCGAAAGGATGTTCTGCGACTAGATTTTGAACATTTAAATTCAGAAGGCCTTCAGAACTTCAGTAAGGAAATTAAAAAAAAAAAAAAGGAAAAAAAAAATTTGATAAACAGTAAATAGTTATTTATGCCACTGTCAAGCAATGATAGTTATTATAATACGAGTCATAGTTTGTGCCACTCAGCTTCGCTTCGTAGCACAATAGATCAGCACGGGTATTACAATAGCTGTTTGCGACAGTGGCATACAAAACTTTTTCTACGATATTGAAATAAATAAATAGAAAAAACCGCCAATGTTGAATTTTATTAGGAATTATAGTAATTTACATTTCTTTGATTTGTGTTGTAGCAATTCTTTTGTGGTCTCCATAGCTATTTCTCTCATTTCAGGAGGCGTTAAGATATTGTCCATTTCGCTATTATCACTGATATCACTCATTTTCAAAACAATTTTATTTATAAATGCAGATAAAAGTTAACAATGGCGCGCAATGTCGTTACTTGTTTTGTTGTTATAATCCCACAAATGAAAGGCAAAGGCTATTTATTCTATACAGTCCAACCGATGTGTTGTGCGAGCGCCTGACAGTGAGCCAGCGCGGCGGCGGCCAGGTGGTGGACCGTGCCGTCCACGCGGCCCGACGCAGAGTCCGACCGGATACCCTCCACCCACTCACCTATGGTGTGTATGTGTTGTGCGAGCGCCTGACAGTGAGCCAGCGCGGCGGCGGCCAGGTGGTGGACCGTGCCGTCCACGCGGCCCGACGCAGAGTCCGACCGGATACCCTCCACCCACTCACCTATGGTGTGTATGTGTTGTGCGAGCGCCTGACAGTGAGCCAGCGCGGCGTCGGTCAGCTGGTGGACCGTGCCGTCCACGGGGCCTGACGCCGAGTCCGACCGGATACCCTCCACCCACTTACCTATGGTGTGCATGTGTTGTGCGAGCGCCTGACAGTGAGCCAGCGCGGCGGCGGCCAGCTGGTGGACCGTGCCGTCCACGGGGCCCAACGCCGAGTCCGACCGGATACCCTCCACCCACTTACCTATGGTGTGCATGTGTTGTGCGAGCGCCTGACAGTGAGCCAGCGCGGCGGCGGCCAGCTGGTGGACCGTGCCGTCCACGGGGCCCGACGCCGAGTCCGACCGGATGCCCTCCACCCACTCACCTATGGTGTGTATGTGTTGTGCGAGCGCCTGACAGTGAGCCAGCGCGGCGGCGGCCAGCTGGTGGACCGTGCCGTCCACGGGGCCTGACGCCGAGTCCGACCGGATACCCTCCACCCACTCCTCCAGGGACTTCACGCACTGGGGGAGGGCGTAACGTTATCTTATGGGTGCAATAATCGTACAAACATAGACAGATATAGAAGGAGAAAGAGAATGTTTCACCTAATTGCACATGCATTTAATTACTATTTGCATAGATTTCGAATTCTAAAAAGGTCATGAACATGGTCTTTTACGGATTGGTCGAAATTTTTTAACTATCGACAATTTAGTAAATGGGAATTCGTGGCTTGAAGAAAGCGAGTATAGACGACAAATAATAATATAAAAATTATTCCAATAATATCTTGATCACGTTTGTAATAACAACGTAAAGAACTTCAAAAAATCTTAATCAGAGTCAATAATAAGATTTTAATCTATGGTAATATAAAAAAAAACTATATGTAAACTTGTAAGAGGTAACACTGTTGGTGATCGTGTCGTCTATTATTATATTAAACTGAAAAAATGATAAGATTTTTCTATAGTAGTTTGTTTTTTTCACATGTTAAAAAAATTATTGTGCAACACAGTGGGTTTGGGTTATTAATCATACCCAAAAAAGGAAACTAAAAGCTGGAATATACTCACGTTCTGCTGACAGTGCTGCAGGATGACTGCATATGGCTGCGGTGAGGCAGGAGCCATAGCCCGCTCCAGCTCGGGCTGCAGGCGCGTGAGCCTGGCCAGCACCGACCAGCACCCGCTCGCCGACCCGCAGCGGGACGCCGCGCGACGGGACCGCATGCAGGCGCGCTGAACAAGTACACTCACTTAACTCACGATTTCTGGTAATAGACCAGCTCAAACAGATAGAGGAAAAATATCTAACCAGCACGTAAGCTGTAACCATAACTTCAGCATATGATCCTACACCCTCTAATCTAGAAAATTTTCGCCGCTTAACCCTTAAATTGGCAGAACAATAAACTATACAAACATCACAATCAAACTTTACATAATTATCTATTCATTAAGTATCTATTATATTAAAACAACAATAAACAAAATAACTCTAAATGATTGCGCGCCGCTATAAGAAAAAGATATGAGTTTAAAAATTATTTTGAAGCTCCTTGGCTAAAAAGCATCGGTAGTCGCACCTCAACATCGCTGGCGAGTATGGTGAAGCAGTCCTTCAGCAGGCCCGCCAGCAGGGGCGGCAGGCGCGGCAGTGGCAGTAGCCCCAGCACGTGACGCTGCTCGTGTCGCGCCAGGCGGCACACCGCAGCCGCCACGTTGCCGGCTATCTCGGCCTCCCACTCGTCTAACGCTTCATTGCTATCTTCTGTGTCTATTAAAATGATTTTATTTTGAGAAGAAAGCTCAAAACAATCTCGGAAGCTAGTCTCTTTTAAAGTTCAAACATAACCCTCGGTCATATCAAATGGATTGAAAAGAAACAGACATATTCAAATAAACTACTCGCAATTTTACCGAACGATAAACTAATTAAGGACTAATTAGAATCCAAGGAAACCACGGGAATAATGTACACCGTGGAATTTTAATGGTTGTTTTCCCGGTTTTGTCCGGTTTTGTCTTTGTCGATTATTATGACATTAAGTTCCATTTACTGGCAACACTACAAAAAAAAAGGCGGTTGGTAGATGACGGTTGAGAAGGCGGGAGGAGACTCGGCCTATTTTGCTCGGGGCCAGCATCGAAGGCGGACGTTTTGGACTTGTTGAGAATAGCTATATCATAGTTACAGTTATAGTATATCATCTTCCTATAAGTAATTGTTGTGAGATAATAATTATACACTATCCATAATTCACGTGAGTATTATTCTATTACATTTCAGAAGTGGCATAAACCCGCTTATTGTTCATTAATATTATAACCGCTCAATATTTTAACGAACAGTAGAATCCCTCAATGCCCCACGCATTGGTTGGTGTCTGGTTTTCCTTGTTTTTATTTTTAGGTTTTTCTAAGTAATTTTCCAAAAGTAATTTCAAAAGTGGTACTAATTGGTCTACAACATACTACCGTCCATGCACGGTTTTATAAGGGGTGCCGAAATTTGGTTATTTTTGAGCTACGTGGCGTAGTTTTCGAGATATTTCAACTGAAAATTTTCAAGTACCGACATTACCTTTTTTTTGTATAACGTGCTAAATTGGTAAGATACATAGTTTTCGTTCACAAGTTTCAGTGTAAGGATGCAACGTGCAAGTGAGCCATCCCCGCAGCGGCGCCTAAGGACGCCCACCCGTAGAGGAGCTGCTCGCAGTGCAGAATCAAGCAGTCGGAGCCGTAGTCGCGTTCGAACTCCGAATCAAAATCGGGGACGTCAGAGTGTCCGAAAATTAGAACATGAGTTGGAACGTCATCACGAGCAACTACGCGCTCTGGAGGGCGAGCTAAGCCGGGAACGCGACCTCAGGCGACGGGGTACACCGGTAGTCGGTGCTGAACGAGTCAATTATCGCGCTTCGATGAACAACGAACAGGACCGGTTGCGGACGCGAGATAGAAGCTTACCTCGTGAACGGAGCCCTACAGTGCGGAGATCCCGCGAAACAAGTGCTGCCGCCGAACACGCACCGCCGACACCACGGAATGAACGGTCAGACAGTCCAACTTATAGCTCTCTTGATATTGTGAATATTTTAAAAAATCTTAATAACGTTAAGCGTACATCTCAGCCATTAACAGTGACTTCTCCAATACATAATCCTAATAAGAATACTATTACTCACCAGAATATTTTACCTAATTTTGATCCGTCTTCACAAGGTCAACGTATTGATATTTGGCTTAAAAAGGTCAATGAATGTGCCACTGTCTATGGCTGGGATGAAAGGACTCTCATACATTTTGCTATGCAGAAACTACAAGGATTGGCTAAAACGTGGTATGAGAGTTTGAACTCTATACTATTTAGCTGGGATGAGTGGCAACAAAAATTGACGAATGCCTTTCCGTTTGAACAAAATTATGGCCAATCCTTGGAGGACATGCTTAGGAGAAAGACTAGGTTTAATGAACCCCTGGAGGTCTATTATTATGAAAAATTGGCTCTCTTGAACCATTGTGATATAGAGGGCAAGCGTGCAGTGGAATGTATAATCCATGGTTTAAGCGACAAAACAATGAGGTCTAGTGCTAACGCGATACGTTGTACCCAACCTGAGCAATTATTACAATTTCTTATGTGTAACAAAGAATCACAACCCTTTGGACGCACAAATTTTAAAGGTATCTCCCCTGCTTCAGTCAACAAATATAAATACCATGAATCGATCTGATAAGGCTGATAGTAATCAAATTCGCGCCCGATTTTGTTATAATTGTAAAGAAAAAGGACATCAATATTACAATTGCATTAAGCCCCTAATTCGATGCAGTAAGTGCAATAAAGTTGGTCATAAAGTTGAAAATTGTCAAGATCGGTGCTGAGCTTACCGATTAAAACCCTGAGAATCCCCAAAAGACAATGCGTATATTAACGTCGAAGTCAAATTCAAAATTCATTAAACCTATATTAAAAAAAAAAAAAAAAAGATTTCGGGAGTGAGGTCCGCAGCTTCGGCGCTAGGTCTTACATGCGATAGTCCTTCCATACCTTTAAGAAGTTTTGGTAACAATGTAATACAATCCAAAGGTGGGGTTGATGTGGAATTGAAAATTGATGATGTTAGTGGTCGCGTTTTGTGTCGTGTAGTAGAGGACAAACTTCTTGATGTACCCTTGCTTGTAGGACAGTCAT
This sequence comes from Sesamia nonagrioides, assembly GCA_017933935.1. Classification (NCBI taxonomy): domain Eukaryota; kingdom Metazoa; phylum Arthropoda; class Insecta; order Lepidoptera; family Noctuidae; genus Sesamia; species Sesamia nonagrioides. The sequence continues at coordinate 54,815 of JADWQK010002053.1, forward strand.
TCACAGAACAACCTCAATGTTATCGTGTATAAGACTGCGATATCGGGTCAAAGACGGTTGCCTATATATTTATAACTAGCTTTCCGCCCGCGGCTTCGCTCGCGTGGAGATCGGTTCTATCGCGCTTTTTAGATTTTCGGGATATAAAGTACCCTATTATTTAATCCGAACTTTTAACTATACGTCTCAAAAAAAAAAAACAAAGCAATCGGTTCAGTAATTACGGCGTGAAAGCGAAACAAACAAACTCACTTTATAATATTAGTAAGGATAACGTCATTGTCAAAATTTGTCAATTACGAGAGACTGCGGTTATTGGAAGGGATACTAAGGTCCGGATAGTTAATCGTATATTGACATCAGTGGATTCTTTCAATTGCGAGCCTGATAATATTGGTATTGTTCAAGTGAAAATAGGTAGCACAATCGATGAGTCCCAACGACAACAATTGATTAATATACTCTGTGGGTATAAACATTGTTTAACGGCATCTTTGAAGGAACTAGATACAGAAATTTTTACGCGAATCCGTCAAAGACAAAATTGACGTAGAACAGCAAGAACAAAAAAAAAATGCTCATGATAAAAATACTTCCGGCACGTGTTTGGTGAGGGCGACCTTGTAAACATTACTAGAACTTCGTTTGCAAATGATGGCAAAACCAAAAATCTAATTTCACCCTACGTGGGACCCTATCGGGTTATTGCTGTGTTGGGTTATGACCGTCGTAGACTAGCCTACCCGGATTATCTAGCACCAAAAATAAACGCAAAACTGCCGTATGTTACCATGGGTTCATGTAGCTTCCTTAGATGTAAATGAGGGCAATGATGATGATGTAGATGATAAGGCAAATAATTGTAATGAATGTTGTGTTGTTAGATGTGTAAATTTGTACATTTTGTAGGGTCTGTTTTTACGACTGTAATGTTTACACTAATAATAATTATTATCTTTAGTTCACTATTTTAACTCGCCAGAGGATTTGATATACTGATTGAATGTTATTGTTAATCGATATGACAAGTGAGTACGAATAAGTTTTAGTACATATTGTATAAAATCAGTAAACGCACATGATTCAATGAGTAGATCGATTGCTTTATAAGATATAGAAAAGTGTCGAAAGTCTTTAAGTAAGCGATATTAATTAAATGTTGGTTTCGGTGAACTGTGAATCTCTATGAACATCGTAATTATAATTTGGTTTGAATAATCACACCTATATATTTATGTATTCATTACTTGTGAGAAGTCAAGGGTTCGCAAGTAATTTTGGATATGATACACATATGTATATGACTCGTTTATGATAAAGAGCACATCAATTGGTATACATGCTAGGCAACGGGGCTGGGTTCGTCGTGTTGTTAACTTACGTTAACATCACGAGCGAGCTTATATCCAGGGGCTTGTATTTCAATTCAGTTGTGGATGTTAAAGAGCACATCAATTGGTATACAAGCTAGGTAACGGGGCTGGGTTCGTCGTGTTGTTGATTTATGTTAACATCACGAGCGAGCTTATATCCAGGGGTTTGTATTTCAATTCAGTTGTGGATGTTAAAGAGCACATCAATTGGTATACAAGCTAGGTAACTGGGCTGGGTTCGTCGTGTTGTTAACTTACGTTAACATCACGAGCGAACTTATATCCAGGGGCTTGTATTTCAATTCAGTTGTGGATGTTAAAGAGCACATCAATTGGTATACAAGCTAGGTAACGGGGCTGGGTTCGTCGTGTTGTTAATTTACGTTAACATCACGAGCGAGCTTATATCCAGGGGCTTGTATTTCAATTCAGTTGTGGATGTTAAAGAGCACATCAATTGCACAAGCTAGGTAACGGGGCTGGGTTCGTCGTGTTGTTAGTTATATCCAGGGGCTTGTATTTCAATTCAGTTGTGGATGTTAAAGAGCACATCAATTGGTATACAAGCTAGGTAACGGGGCTGGGTTCGTCGTGTTGTTAACTTACGTTAACATCACGAGCGAGCTTATATCCAGGGGCTTGTATTTTAATTCAGTTGTGGATGTTAAAGAGCACATCAATTGGTATACATGCTAGGCAACGGGGCTGGGTTCGTCGTATTGTTAACTTACGTTAACATCACAAGCGAGCTTATATCCAGGGGCTTGTATTTCAATTCAGTTGTGGATGTTAAAGAGCACATCAATTGGTATACAAGCTAGGTAACGGGGCTGGGTTCGTCGTGTTGTTAACTTACGTTAACATCACGAGCGAGCTTATATCCAGGGGCTTGTATTTCAATTCAGTTGTGGATGTTAAAGAGCACATCAATTGGTATACAAGCTAGGTAACGGGGCTGGGTTCGTCGTGTTGTTAACTTACGTTAACATCACGAGCGAGCTTATATCCAGGGGCATGTATTCCAATTCAGTTGTGGATGTTAGAGAGCACATCAGTTGGTATACAAGCTAGGTAACGGGGCTGGGTTCGTCGTGTAGTTTACTGACGTCGACTTCACGTGCGAGCTTATATCCAGGGGCATGTATTTCAACTTAGTTGTGGATTTTAATATAAAGTATACGTAAGTAATTATTTACCTTGTATTAATTTATTTTATTATTTATGTACACACAGTAAACTGTTTACAGGTGTTTGTAAATTATATGTTGTGTTAGATGATATATGTACATGTAACATACAAGAACGATTTTCCTATCCACTTTAATATAAATGGTTATTAATGATAGCTCATAAGGTTCACAATTCATTTGTATACCATAAGAAATCACACACATTATACAACTTTTGCAATTGTGAGCTGACTTCGATGCTGCCGCCATGATTGCTGACCGAGTGATCTTCTGAAGGTGGGAGGCCACAACATCAGCCGCCGGCATAAGTTACCACCCACCAGACAAAGTCATGTCGCCAAGCGATTCGTCGTGTTCCGGCATGATGTCTGGTGAAGCCGTACGGAGGACGGGTCTGGGCAGTTGTGTTGCGATGTGTGCCGGGTACGATTTGCCAAATGTTGTTGTGTCGGGAGTTTGGTCCTGGAGGGTAGCGGGATCCGAAGCACGGTGCTCCGCTGGCCGACCGCAGGTAGTTGGGGGCCCAAGTAGTGTGCCAGCCACACACGAAAGGCTGCCCCGCCAACTGCGAAAAATCCCAGGGTGGCCCCATCGTGCCGGTTGGCGACCGGACGAGAGGACCCGATGGCGATCCCTGGGGGGGTTCGGGCGTCCCCGCAGTCTCCAGATCAACCTCCCTTTGGCGCGGCATCGTTGGTAGTGTTGTTGGGTTTAACATTGCTTCACCTCGCTCAACTGCCGTCTTCCTTCCTATTCACTCAATTTAAAACCAATGATGAAAAGTACAAATAAGAAAAGTAGGAGGTGTGCACAGCGGGCGCACGTCCTCTCGTTTAAAGTGCACCTCTCAAACATTCGAGGTCTGCACTCCAATATCGATGCAGTCCACCACCACCTTGAGACTGAAAAGCCTCACCTACTTTTCTTGACGGAGACCCAGATCAGATGTCCATCTGATGCGGCATACCTCAACTACCCGGGATACTCTTTGGAGCATCATTTCCTGCAGCGTGCTGGGGTCTGTGTGTATGTCCGCAATGACATCTGTTGCCGGCGTCTCCGTCACCTCGAAGACCCTCATCTATCGACCTTATGGCTGTTGGTTGACACTGGTGTAGACAAAATTGTCTACACCTGTGTCTACCGATCGCACAGCGGTGATCAGGAGGCAACTCGGTTATTCGGCCACCTCAGTGAGGCTGCTGACAATGCACTGCATCGGCACCCTGACGCTCAGTTCGTCGCTCTGGGGGACTTCAACGCCTGCCACCAGGACTGGCTCTTCCCATACCAGAGGACCGACCACGCTGGGAGAGAAGCGCGAAACTTCGCGCTTTCTATGGGCCTTTCCCAGCTGGTAGAGCAAGCGACTAGGGTGCCTGATGTAGTTGGCCAGACAGCCAACTGTTTGGACCTTCTGCTGACCACTGATCCGGACAGATGTGTTGTAACAGTTTCCTCACCGTTGGGAACTTCAGACCACTGTCTGGTGAAGTCTGTGTCATCCTTCTCCCCTCCAGATCACGACTCTCGTGGTGAACGGAGATTGTGGCGATACAAGTCAGCAGATTGGGATGAGATGCGCCACTTCTTTGCGTCTTATCCTTGGCAGCAGGTCTGCTTCTCTTCTGGCAATCCGTCGAGCTGTGCGGACGCTATAACGGATGTGGTGCGTCAAGCTATGGAGTATTTTATCCCCTTCAGCGACGTGCCCGTCGGTGGCTCAGCTCGCCCATGGTTCAATGCCGATTGTGTCCAAGCTGAACAGCATAAGCACGCGGCATTTCTCACCTGGGTTGACGCTCGTGACCGCAGTGTTTGCATCTTGGTAACCACAAGAAAAGCGCGCGTCTGAGTTAAAAATTCTATACCAAATTTACAGCCCAAATCTATACTAATACTAACGTTATACATAGTATAAAGCTGAAGAACGGAACTACTGGTCCGATTTGAAGAATTATTTTTGCGTTGAATATCCCATTATTCCAGAAAGGCTCTAGGCTATAGGTATAACATCGCTGCAACCAATAGGAGCAGAGCATATAAGAAAAGACGAACGAAGTCGCGGGCGGCCGTTAGTTTAAAATAAAATCATTACCATCAATGACGCAAGCAAGTTAAAAAAGACGGGAAAATTCAAATAAATTCGGAACAAGAAATAATTGATGATTCATACTTACAAGCTTCAGATATCGACTTCCTGGGTCCTATAGCAAAGCCGGTGGAATTTTCCAAAGTCTGGGATGCTTTCATCATTATCTTGTTCGCGCGTTTCTCGATACTAGGCAAAAAAAACCACGAATTTAATATGGACTAAATCTTTTTGAGGGCAGGTTCTGAAGATGTAGTTCCTAGGTATTTTATGTTAGAACTTACACTTTTTGCAGTTTACTAGTCCTTCTTTGAGTGCTGTCTGATCTATGCAATAGATTCTTGGCTCTCTGAAATAAAAAAAGTTTATGAAAATTTATTTTATATGTATCATTGCTAGCAGTTTGCAAAGTTAAGGAATTGACTGCCATCATTCTGTTGTTCTGGCTGTCAACGTGTTAAGCTGGTTGGCAGTTAAATGAATGTTTATATTAGAATAGTGGTGAATTTTAAACTGCTTACTGCTGCACAAATGAGTTATAGTTTTTTTTTTTTTTTTACTAAATCTAAAATAACTTAGTTCCCTATTTAATAGTCACTAAACGCTTACCATGAGCGGCGAGGCGGCCATAGACCGAGACCTCAGGTAGTCTTTGAAGGCCATGAGCGAGCTCTTGGCGGCGGGCGCGCGGATGGCCAGCAGCTGGCTGGCGGGCGCCACGCCGGCCGCCGACAGCCACGCCGCCGCCGCACGCATACAGTCCAGCGCCTGCCCCGACGTACTGCCGCTGCCGCTCACCGACACACTGTCTACACTGGAGTCTGATAATCAAACAAACAGAAAATGATAAAATGAACATGATGACTAGTTCAGTATATGCCTAACCTTTTCCCAACATGTTGAGGTTGACTTCCACAACCCAGATACCCTACAAACCCTACCCCTTGATAAAATTGAAATGATAAAAGAGAAACAATTAAAATATCCTGTAAGACATGATGCTATGAGATTTTCTTATATTTAAAGCAATATTTCTTTAAACCCAGTCTATGAAAATAACTACAGGTACTTGCCTTCTTCCAATGCTATCATGTCCATGAGTGTAGTCGGTGATAAAGGCCTCGTGTTGCGATTCAACAGCTCCTCAAATGCATTTTCTAGTTTAGAAACACCAGTATTGTACAGCTGATTCTGTTGAAGAAATTATAGTTGATATACAAGTTACTATACAGTCCTCTAACATCAATAATTCAACAGTAAACTTATTGTAAGCTTATAAGGGTTACTGTGAATTTGACAGACTTGTCAGTTGGAGCAACCTAAAATCAACCTCATTGCAATATTTATAAAGACCAGTTATTTTGACAAACTGTGAAATGACTGTATTCCTTTTAATACAAGAGAACGCATCATGTGACTCTTATATAATTGTCTTAAGGTATAAATTTGCGTGGTCAGGACATTTAAGAACTATAATATTAAAAAATATAGATAACAAAATGCACTTACAATGTTTTCGAGTTCTACACTCTGTGGGTTGTTCTTGTTGAAATATCCTTGTGCGTCTGCTAGCTTGTCTAATGCCTATGAACGAGGTCTGATTATTAATCTTCATCTTTACAGAGTAATAGGTACACAATTATTATTGGTTAATGGCAATGTAGTTTATGCTGTAATGTAACATTCACATTTCAGTGTTTCAACCTGTTCTCACAATCTCAAGTTGATTTCCATGATTGTTGTTGGTTGTTCAATTAAACACAACATCATTTATAGTTTTCATCTGATGTACACAAAATACATGCTTGGAGCTATGGACAACCAGCTTGTTATACAATAAAATCTTCAGATATAATTAAAATAATATTGTTCACATTTACATAATAATATGACAGAGGTTGGAGGAGAATAGTGAGGCCTGTGCCCAGTATAATAAGTTATAGTGGGATTTCAATTGCCAGTGAAATAATTAATATTCAACCTATTACTTGCTATTATATGGCAACTACTTTTGACAAAAAGTCCCAGGAAATTAAAAACTTCTCTTACTTCAAGATAAACATTGAGTGAGTCGGTAGTGCTGGTATTAGGCCCCGCTTGGATCAGGTCTGCCAGCTCTCTGCTCACCATGTAGTAGTTTATCACATGGTCCAGTGAGCGCACTGTACGCTCCATATCTGGAAATACATAGTGAATGTGAATTACTAAATGTTTCCTACCTGAAAAATACAAAGTGAGCACAGGGTAATCTCTTACTTTGATGAATATGTTGAAGTCTAGCAGTATCTCCATACAAAGGCAGAACAGCGGTCTCCAACTGCTGCAGTCTTTGTTCACATGCACCAAGCACATTGCACACATCGCTGGCAAGGGTGGAGCTGCGATTGGCTGCGGCTTTCAGCTCTTGGATGTTAGTCATCTCCTATGTGGAGTGTGGAAGATTAACATTGCATAAGCATTAAATGCTGCACATAATTATGCTAGAAGTTTCACCTTAATAGAATATTATTTCCCTTCTCTGCTGAGTATGTGAATATAAAAAAATAAAGGTAAACACAACAAAAAAACAAATGACACGCCCCCAAAAATGCTAATGATTTATGCATAAACTTCACAAAATTATAAGCATAATTATTGTATAATCCATTTGCAATATAGCTAGATATTTGGTAATAACATAGCAAGACATTCATGAATATTATTCTGGAATACGAAAGTAAAATAACTGAATTTTCATTCTGTAAACATACCTTTCGTAACTTCATTTCTATTTCGAATTTCTTTTCAACTGCGTACATCTTGGTAAGTTTTATTAGGTTCTATGTAACTTTACTAAACTGTTTTATATTAGTTTCATAGCCCGTATTAAGGTTAATTAGCAAAAAATATGATTTCAGATTTGTGTTCAATCTTGAAGAAAATATTTCTCTATTTTCAATTTCTCACAGATGACATATCTGTTTATTGTTATCTGTCGCACAAGTCACAATTGTTTTTTTTTTTTTTAATTTATTGAAGCTTTGGCTACTAGGCCATTAGCTTAAAATGAATTTGACAATAATGTTACAAGATAAAAAACAAAAAAAAAACATACAACTAAGGTGCGTATTCCAGAACGAAACTCGAGCATTGATCTCTGCTTAAGCATTACTTAAAACTAGTTTTAACCAATCAAATGGCTTGAAATGAGACTTAAGTAGAGCTTGAGTTTTGAGTGACGTTCTGTAATACGGACCTTTTTTTTTTCTTTATTTTTTTTCTTTATTTTTTGGCTTCGCACGGTTTGTGCATTTAGCCAATGTCACGTAATTATGAATTATTAGGTATTCATGGCGAAAAAGACGGCCGCGTGACCCGTCTTACGAGTGAGGTTTGAGAAAAAGTCTTGACGTGGCCACTATGCTGCGATATTTCACTGTTCTTAATGAATTATTCACTGAATGCACTTTTTACTACATAAATCACGCGCTTTTATTTAGTAAACGACACTATAAATAATTTTAAAAGTCCAATGAAAAATGAGCGTGACACTCATCTTGACATTCCCGCCAAAACTCCAAATACGGACCATAAAGTCACAATTGACAATTATACCACAGAACATAAATATGTGCAGACTAGATATTACTACGTCTACTACTACAATTTGTCATTTTGTCATATTTCTTTAATTATAGTTTCAACTTTATTAATGAATTGTTAAGGCTATAGATTGATTGGGAATATTTGACAGTTTAGGGTAGCTTATATATTATAGTACTCTGTGAGGGTAGCTGACCCTGCTGTCGTCCGTAACTCCGTACCTGCCATTACCATCAAACTAGATCGCGTTCCTTTACAACTTTCTAGAGGTTTCACAGCATTACTTTCAATTCAATAGCTGCTTATTTTATTGTTTACACTATTCAAAGCTTTAGGTTACGTAGCTATTGGCTATTTCTAAATCCCAAACGGTCTCGAGCATTGATATATATATCATTGGTCTCGAGTTTGCTAGTAGGTTAGTAGCACCCTCTAAACTTACTATACTCTTTCGTAGCAACTAGCACATAATCGTCATAACTTCTTTGGCCTTATATTAAGGTGCGTATTCCAGAAGGAAACTCAAGCATTGATCTCTGCTTAAACATAACTTTTTAATGACAATTGGTTAAAACTAGTTTTAACCAATCAAGTGGCTTGGATCGTGAATTCATGACTTAAGTAAAGCTTGAGTTTTGAGTGCCGTTCTGTAATACGGACCTTAGAATACCATTGATTACAAACTACAATAGATGCAAAAGTTAAAAAAAAATAGGTCGTTATAATAGTTTTTTGCATCGAGTGTAGTGTATGTTGCGAATTTTAAAAGTGCAGAGCCCATTTGAAAGTCAATTTCTGTCTATTTGATACCTTTTACTATTTTGTTTTAAATATTTTTGTAAAAAAAAAAAAAAAAAACAACAACATTTGGCTTATTATCAGCTATATTGTCTTTGTCTTTATCCGAAAGCGTGTTGTGTGGTGGTGACGTGCCGTGAATCTCGAAACGTGGCTGACGTTTACCTTGTTTTGTCAGTTTCTGTCCGTGATTTCCAATATCGGTTGCCGCTAACACTACGCTAAAATTGCGCTGTTCTTAGTATTACTCAAAGACTATTAATTTTAATACAAGAAGTAAGTAATTGTGAGTTCTTTACCATTTTGCCATTAGGGTCCTGTTAGAAAGTCGAATTTTATCTAACTTTAGACCGTGTCCTATTTCTAGAATAATGGATCAAATCGCTAAGTTCGTCGAGCCTGGCAAGCAGTTCGCTAAGGATTCCATCAGACTGGTCAGGAGATGCACAAAACCAGACAGGAAAGGTGAGTTTATCAATAACATTACTTTTTATTATGAGTACAAATGCGATGCTGGCAGTGTTGTATTGAGGTCCCGTTGTTCCTACACGATTGTATAGTCTTCATAAAATTATAGAAAGTTTCACTCAACTTTCACTTCAATCACTGTAATAAATTACTTTGCTTGTAGATAATTTTTGCTTCTGGACATATGTTACAATACCTACTTATTTTTTTAGATAGCTATGAAACTTACAGGGAAAGGGGTATTCATCATACTACACCTATGTATCTTTACTATATTCTATATGAGAACTTACTGTTTTCAAATAAAATTACCTATCTATTACGGGCATAGTGTTTGTTTTGTAGGTTGTAAAATTTAAATGTTGACACATCATAAAGTAAGGATAGCATTATGTTTGAACTAACATAAACTTTTCACAGCTATGTTTGTGTTGTAAAATGTAACTAGGCAATCAGACTAGAGTCAAACTCAATAGCTGCCTATAACTGTGTTACCTATTTAATAACTTTATTATCCATAAACAGCTGATTGTTGTTTTAAGATTTTTTTTTAAGTCCTGCCGTGACCCATCCATGCTTAAAACATCAAAGGAATAGGACTTGACTACCTAGGCTGTTTTGCATATATTTTAAAATTTAAGTACAAGGAATAGATAGATTTTGTTGCTGAGTGCCAAGAATTTCATTATTTTCAATTAATAGTTGCTTTTGTAAAGTGCTAAGTGTTGAGAGGCATGTTTAATTTCATTAAAACAATTGATACAACTTCTCAATGCAGTCATACTGTGCTTCTGACCAGAAGCCATTGCACAGTTCACAACCCTGCCTGGTTCACTGACTTATACATGCATTCTACATCTCAAGTTAGGCAGTCCATCAAACAGGCAGTAATCAAGGCAACACCAGAACTACCCTTTAATATTGTGCAGGCTAAGTATAAGAGAATAATAATTGCCTAGGCTGCTCGTGAATATTTTAGGGCAATGTTCTTATCCTGGGTACCACTCAAGTCTAGCCAATTTCACAAATGAATTTCACAAATGGAAGTTGGCAAAGCTCACACTTTGCCAACTTCCAAGACATTTCCTATGTATATAATTTCCTATGTGTTGGTTGTCAACGGGTTTGGTTTCCGCACTTAATCCTTCCATTGTGCGTTAAGTTCAGTGTCAATGTACATAATTTTGTCTATTTACTTTTTTAACACTTAAACCAAACTTTATACAGTATTTTCATCTGATGTTGACTTTTATCCTTTAGGCATAAGTGTGATATTGCAAGAAAAAAGTGGTTACAATGCCAAATATTTACTGCAGCTAGCATTTGTCATGCCGCCTTTAGTGGTGGTAGAAGTTAAAATCGGGTGAACAGAATGTAAATGCTTCTTTAATTATTTAATGAAAACACCAAAATCATATAATTTACACTGTCTATGACTAGCATCTATTTAGATGTCAGAAATTGTACTCTGGAACACATTCACAGGATATAATCCTATATAATGTTAATCGAGGTCATAAATTCTCTGTATACAAAATTGTCTCTATAGTCATGGTGGTGTATTGGTTAAAACAACAGCCTCTCAAGTATGAGTGTGTGGTTTCGATTTCTTTAAGTCTGAAATCGCCAACATTGAGCAGGTGTGGTGATTACACTCAATCCTTCTTTGTACGAGAGGAAACCTGTGCCCAGTAGTGGGACAATAAAAAAGGTTGATGATGATGCGAAATTGCATTCCAATGCATTTATCCAGCTTTGCTTGATTAAATAACAAGCATCCAAAAGAGAAATAAATGTCATTCACTGGATAATATACTTTCACATTTATGATTGATATACTATAGTAGGAATCATCATTAACTCAATATGGTAAATATTGATTTTAGACGTCCTCACAATATTTTAAATTAACAAAAAACTTCATTAACCCATAATTATTGTTTTTCCAGAGTTCCAAAAGATTGCGATTGCCACAGCTATTGGCTTCTGCATCATGGGTTTCATCGGATTCTTCGTCAAACTGATACACATTCCTATCAACAACATCATAGTGGGATCATAGACAACCTAGCATAGTTTTAGACGTAATTCTACATGTAAGACTCAACAACTCGATAAGTTAACTGTCGTCAATTTCATTTATAAATGTTTAAATAAATTATTATTTACACACACCTTTATTTTTTCCACTGGCAACTTCATACTTTTAATTTATACCCATGTGCATGAATTAATGAATGGATAATTAGTAAATCTACTGGAATGTGTCTTTTGGATTTGTTTATGTATAATATACTGCAATAAATTATATATTTATTACAATAAATTAGGTCTATTTTTCACTGGATTTTTCTATTACACTCTAAATACGTGGTTTTTTTTTACCTTTAGTTAAGTACCTAAACTGATGGAGGATAGGGTGTCCCACCGTATCTTCGAATTTTCGATTATAGGACAATTTTTCAGACACTATTACTATCAGTCGGAATCATTTCAAAGCACTCCATGTGTTCAAATCAAAAATATGTCTACTCAACAACGTAAATAACGCCATGAATGTTGCTGAACTGACAAAATGAAACCCATTACTACTGATATACTGTTACGCAATGACTCTGCGGTTTCCTCAAAATATTTTCAGAGCAGTTGTGATGAAATATGTAATTTACAGAAAGTAGGTGCTTACGTATGTATAGCTCGACCTTAGTAGCAAATGGGTCCGGCGATCTATATTGTTACGAATGCACCCTATGTCAATAGCATAAGGTACATTATTGCGTGACACGTCTTACGTAACTTACAGGCCCTATATCTTCAGACCTAGGTTTTGTAGAGGTACGGTCTAAAAACGTATTGCTAGGCCTAAGATGATTATCGGATGGTATAGGTTAGTGTGACGACAGGTTTGGCGCAGCAATCGACTGCTGCGCTGCATGCCGCGGGTTCGATTCCCGCATGGAACAAATATAGACTTACTAGTAGTTGTTCCGAGTCTGGTTGTTTCTGTATGCGAGTCTAAAGGCTTAGCCGGGTCGCTAGTATTTAATAAAGAAATCTGTCAGATTGTAGTAGCTTGAGGTGCTGTCGTCCCTACAAAGCGGTAATCGAGAACATCTACAACAGACACACACACAGACTGAGGACTACATCGGGTGACTTCTGTAGTGTCGTTGTGTGTGATTACGACACGGACGCCGTGGACTTAGGGGAGGACTTCGGTGCGATATCAGCTACGTTTTATTTGTCATTGTCTAGTATCGACAGTACCTTCATTGCCAATATTAATACCCCTAGCCCGTAACAATATAGGTAGCTACCTACTGCTTCTTAGGTCAAGCTATACATTCGACCTCATGCTTCTAAGGTCGAGATATTATAATAATGTATGTCTGCCTGCCGTAAGATTCGAAACCTTACGGCCTATGATACGAGATACTAGCTGCTTGGTTTCCTATCTATCTTTATATATATAATTCTACTGTACGTGTGTATGTCATTGAACTCCTCCTAAACGGCTTAACCGATTTCAATGATTTTTTCTGTATGCGTTTGAGTGGCGCCCTGGATCGTTTAGATTCACAAATCAGCCAGGCAGATGGCGCTGATTGCTTGAAAAAGCATGTGATCTCGGAAACGGCCCTAACGATTTCGCTAAAATTTGATATGTGGGGGTTTTCGGGGACGAGAAATTGATCTAGCTCAGTCTTATGTCTGCGGAAGCGCATGTTTTCGAGTTTTCTCTTTCGCAATATTTCACGCATAATATGGGCGCTAATTTCGCGCGGTTTGACATTGCGGCTGTGGCGTGATTGATAGAGGTATGGTTCTACTCGCGATGGCTGGTGTTCCTCGGTTCAAACGCGGGCAATCACAAGTTTTTTTTTTTGTTTTAGACAAGTTTATAGTTTATTTTTAATTTTTGTAGTTACTTAAAAAGAAAATTGTACATAAGAACTAAAAGGGGAAAAAATTAAAAAAAAAAAATTCATTTTTTTTATTTAACTAAAATTGTCCTACTTATGAACTAAAAGAGAAAAAAATAAATAAATATTTAAGATTTTTTATTTAACTTTAAGAGACTGAAACAAGAGCTCTAGGGGTAGAGAGAGGTATGATATCTTTGTTACAAATGTAGATGACAATGCTTTCCATGGGTATGTTTCTAAATCTGCTGTACCTGTGTACGTCACTGAATTCCTCCTAAAGGGCTGGTCCGATTTGAATGAAGTCTATGTATATAAATGAAAGTCGTGTTAGTTACTCTATTTATAATTCCAGAACCGCTTAACCTACCAATTTTGAGCCAAAATTGGTAGGAAGATAGATAAGAACTGGGTGAAGGTCATATCACATAGGATACTTTTTATCCCGTTCCCGTTGTTCCCGTCGTTCCCGTGTGACGTGACATGGAATAACAAAACAACTCAGTCAAAATATAAGTTAGCGGTTCATTTGTTAAAAATGGTACAAACACACTGCTGCACTACTCAGCATATTAAAAAAAAATCTTACCGATTGAATGTTGATGCATTAATTTAAAGCAAGGAATATAAATACCCTCTGCCGGTTTAATTTTTTTAATAAAAGCCCCAAAGCAAACTTCAACTTCAAAATTTCTAATATTGTATTTACCACTTCACTACATACTATAAAACAAAGTTACTTTCTCTTTCCCTATGTCCCTTTGTATGATTAAATCTTTAAAACTACGAAACAGATTTTGATGAGGTTTCTTTTAATAGATAGAGTAATTAAAAAGAAACGTTTATATGTATAATAACATCCATTAAATTGTGTCCATATCCAATCCATAAAATCCCAGTACAGCGGACAGAGCTCCGGCGGGATCTCATGGCGACATGGAAAGTGTGATTGTCGCAATCCAGCACTGAACACGCCACAATAGCGGCGGTAAGTTCTCTCTTTGAGGAGTAGCTAGAGAGGCGCCACGGCGTCCTCACCTTCCGACTGACGTAGGTCCTCACCGGACACGGCTGTTTCGGGAGGTTTCTGTTCCGTATAAGGCGGGAGGAAACGCCAGGGTGACCACTGTTTGCATCGCCCTGAAGACACGGTGGAGCATACGGTGGAGGTCTGCCCGGCTTGGATAGAGCACAGCCGTGTCCTCGTGGCAGCGATCGGCGGCGATCTCTCGCGTCCGACCCTGGTCCGGGCCATAGTCCGGAGCAAGAGTGCATGATGGCAAGCTTTCACCTCCTTCTGTGAAGCAGTGATGCTGGCAAAGGAGGAGGCGTAGCGCGTGAGGGAGCGGAAATCCTACTCTCACGCCTCAAACCGCCGCAGGAAGCGCCCTGGTCGGGTGGCAACATCGGACTCCCGACCGCCGTAGGCGCGGGCTTGCGGGTGGCGAGCGATAGGCAGCTCGCCTCCTGGTAAGAACCAGGCCCGAGTTGACGGCGCGATGTGTTTCACACGCGCCTCAAAGAGATGTCAGCACACCTTGACGGGGTCCACGAGGACTGGTCCACAAGGTTGCGGGTTGGTTAAAAAAGAAACCATGGCACTGGCCGTTGCACAGGCAAGTGAAGGAACACGGGTGGGTTTTAGTCTAGGTAAAAGTCTGACACGCCCTTCCGCTGCGCCCAGAGCGGGAGAGGTCATTTGATGATTTCCCATCCAAAACAAAAAAAAAAAGAACTGAAGAAGAGCAAGAAATTGCACTTGAAGAGCGCAGCCTTAGTATGGCTCGACTTCGTGCTTCTCACTCACCAGAGCAAAGGGAGGCAGCCCATGAAACGGCTCAGTTGGCAATGCGAAATCGTCGAGCAAACCTCAGAGATCAAGCGCTAGATAATAATTTACGAAGCACAAGAAGAAATTCATCAAATAGGTACTGATTTGAATCGGGCAGCGTTTCTATACGCATATATATAGCGCAATGACGTTCGCATTGGGCCAATGGATTTTGTTTCCGAGTATTGTAGCACATTAAAGATTTCCGGAGAACCGTCAGGATTGTGCTCCCAAACAAAGAATCATTGAATAATAATATTTATTTATTTAAAATTATCCTAATTTAAAAAGTAGTCATGTGATATTGCCTTTAAGGCGGAACGAAGTTCGCCGGGTCAGCTAGTACTAATATATAAAGCTGAAGAGTTTGTGCGCGCTAATCTCAGGAACTACTGGTCCGATTTGAAAAAACAAAAAATGTTGCGAAAACTGAAGTCAAAGCGGAGTCGCTGGCGGAGGCTAGTCAGTTATATCACAGTCCTGGGTAGGTAAATAAACAGAAAAAGAGAGACAAACAAATTAACAATTTAATATTTAACTATTATATTTTGTATATAAAAACGTTTAAGATGAAATCTATATGTTACATTACATTAGATTACTAAACAATTCTATTCTTTGAACATCATAAAGATCATTCTTTGAACAATAATGTAAAACTATAACAGTCTAATATTTGCTATATCTACTGTGCATGTAACTAGAAATAAGCAACAGGTCTTTGTCCAAATTATTTTCTACTTTTTGTGATGACAATGTTAAAATTATGAAGGAAATGTAGGCAAGGAAAATATAAAATTACTGTTTCCTGTAAATATATGTATTAATTTCTGGCTTTCTCTAGCACATGTATGTAAAAACTGGGCACGCGAACTTCGCTTAATGGTTTGAAGTCCGCATAGATGGAGTGTTTGGCGCGGTTGTCGAAAGCCTCATCCAGCATCTTCGTGAACTTATCCAATTTGTGAGGGAAGTAGCACAGACGGAACTCGCTGTAATTATAAATCAGAGCAATATTAGTGAAATATACAGTATGTTAAATAACAGAGGGCGTTCCCTTAAACTATATATCATTAATAGATTAAAATAAAAATATCAGCATAGAAAAATAAGCATAAAAAAATCCGAATAAAAAAAAATTCTAATTGGAAATAAATTTGAAACCTCCTGTTTTTAATCAAAATAGTAGTCGTCATGTATAAATAAATTGCGACGTTGCCGTCTTTCATGTTCGCGTGTACAGTGTGTTTCTTTTACATGTCAATTTAAAATTTTTATTGAATATTTTCTTATTGGAAAAAATTTTATAACATTTTGTTTTCGAATGGAAATATTTTTTTTAGCATGTATGTATGCTATACTACTTCGGGTTAACGGGAACGCCCTCTGTTAGTTAACACACTGTATATACCCTCGTAAGTCGAGTGGTCGCAAGTACAACAGGCGAGCCTGAGCTCCTCGGTTCTTGTTTACTACTGGTTTCATTGGTGCTTCGGCAACTGTTACTAACATGAATTTATTCATATATAAATCTGTCTGTCTGTTATTTCTCATGTCTCTAAAGCGAAGCTTTTCGTACCAGATATTGTAGTTGTGGAGAACAGTTTGCAGTAAATGCATTCTATGATAAAATTAATGAACGCGCACCTTTTTTCATTCGTGTTGTCGTCAGTAGTTATGCAGTAGTCTAACGCCACCAGCTTCGGCTTGCCGGCAACCACAAGCACTGATGTAGTCATTTCTACGGGGTATTTGCTCTGAAATTTAAGCAAATGACACATTACACTTACAGTCAATACAACAAGCAGGTACCAGTAAGAGTGGTCATTACCGCAAGGCTAATTCTTGCAATTTAAGGTCCGTATTCCAGAAGGAAACTCATGCATTGATCTCTGTTTAAACATTACTTAAAACTAGTTTCAACCAATCAAAAGGCTTGAAACGAGTTTAAAAGTAATGCTTGAGTTTTGAGTGAGCTTCTGGAATACGGGCCTTAGATGCTCAAAATGTAGCCGTAATCTCAGCCACAAATAAACTAGGGAAAAGAGATGGCTAAACGGTTGCCCCAGCTCGGTTAAACGAATAGAAATTTGACACTAACACGTAATAGTTATATATTCATTCATGAATTGTTTAGTGTTTTTTCTTATAACTTTCTAGAACTAAAAAAGTTTATCAATTGTGTTTATGTATTATTCGTCGCAGAAACTTTAAAATGCCTACTTAGATAAACGTTCATAGCAATGTTATTGTTTGAAGTTTTTGTACCGGAGTTTGGAGTTATTATTTTCAGGACTGTGCAGTTAAGAAAAGTTCTAATTAGACAGTAATAATTTTCAGCTATTCAGCATTATACATATATTGCTAGGAATCATGTATTTTCATTGCGGAGCAGCTTTCCATAGGTACTTTAGTTTAGCCGTGTGCTTTGCGTGTAAGTCGTGGTGGCCTAGTGGTTAGAACACCAGCCTCTCAAGTATGAGTGCGCGGGTTCGATTCCAGGTCAGGGAAGTACCAATGTAACTTTTCTAAAGTTATATGTACTTTCTAAGTCGGTATATTTAATCTTGGACACCAATGACTGAAGGTGAAGAAAAACATCTTGAGGAAGCATGGACTTTAAGTCTGAAATCGCCAACCCGCATGAGCAAGCGTGGTGATTACGCTCAATCCTTCTCTGTAGGTGTGGAGGAGACCTGTGCCCAGCAGTGGAACGATAAAAAGGTTGATAATGATAATGTGCTTTGCATTAGGTACTTTTGACAGAACTGTAAAAGTTGTGAACGTAAGTATTTAAAAAGACGAGAATTGACCTCCGTGGGCAGTAGTCTCGACATTGATAACGATCACTTCACGACCGATATCGGTCGCAAAGTCCTATCGATACATTTGTACTGATATTTGGTAGTTTCGCCTCTCAAAGTTACCTATCGATTGCCATCGGTATTCTACCGAACTTTGTCGCAAACTTGATGATTTTCGTAATGAAAATAATACTTTAGTCAAATATCCCTGTATTCAAAGATTAGTTACGGCCAATAAAATGAACTAAATATGAATAGGTACGCTCTTCGCTATTTTACCGACATCGGTATCTCGGAAGTCAGATGTAGTGACTTGCGTTTGTCGTGGGGATCGTTACGGTTCGTCGGGGTCATTATTCTTTCATATTTTTTAACGTATTATCTTTCGAATATTATATTTCGAGTTGTTATTAAAATAAAAAAAAAATAATTAAATAAATCATCTCAAATATCAAATGTTTTGCATCACTGTTTCTATGAACCTCTTTTGTTTAAAGCTGACGCGAATAGAGTAGGTAGGTATAGGTATTAAACAAGTATTAGTTCCCAGCGAGAATCGAACTCGCATGCTACAGTGCCTTGCATAGGTACATTATTTACCTATAGCGTCTATTTCGTCCCTCCGGTTTTAAACCGTCCGAATTGATAGTTATAAATATATTAGAGTAGATTATTGTATTACCTACGCATGAACGCAATTTTCATCACTTGTAGACTGATTTAAATAATCTTTTTCACTTGGTAGAGGAGGTTTAAGCTCGAGCAGTGGTCCTAAATTAATTTGTCATTTTATGTAGATAGGTATTAGTACCTAACAATTAAAGCTAGTAGTTATAAATAAAGATTTCAGATTATTATGGAATAAACTTTATGACGAATACACCGTTAAGGTTTTCTTATAAGTACTTAGTTGTAAGGGTATTCGTACTAGATCTTACACGTGAAGTTATGTTATTGAACATGAACAAAAACCTTGAACTTGTCCAAGTTAGTTTGATACGTAGCGAATGTATTTGTCATCGTCTGAACTTGTTTTTCATCTCATACTGATAAAATTGAAAACTCAACGTTGACCTGTTATTTAATAATAATATGGTCCATTTTATCAAAGAAATGTAGGTATGTAAATATTTGTGATTACGAAATAGTTGACAAAACTTGCATAGAAACAATCAGTAAGTACCTATATTTTTGTCATTTAGTCAACTCGGTGATTGAACACAATAATTTCAGTTCATCGTTTATCTATTTACCTTCTGTAATTCTGATTTAAACCGGTTTAAACTGGATTGCGAACAAGAATATGGATAAGATTATACATATATACTAGCTGACCCGGCGAACTTCGTTCCGCCTTAAAGGCAATATCACATGACTACTTTTTAAATTAGGATAATTTTAAATAAATAAATATTATTATTCAATGATTCTTTGTTTGGGAGCACAATCCTGACGGTTCTCCGGAAATCTTTAATGTGCTACAATACTCGGAAACAACATCCATTGGCCCAATGCGAACGTCATTGCGCTATATATATGCGTATAGAAACGCTGCCCGATTCAAATCAGTATTTGATGAATTTCTTCTTGTGCTTCGTAAATTATTATCTAGCGCTTGATCTCTGAGGTTTGCTCGACGATTTCGCATTGCCAACTGAGCCGTTTCATGGGCTGCCTCCCTTTGCTCTGGTGAGTGAGAAGCACTAAGTCGAGCCTTACTAAGGCTGCGCTCTTCAAGTGCAATTTCTTGCTCTTCTTCAGTTCTTTTTTTTTTTTTGTTTTGGATGGGAAATCATCAAATGACCTCTCCCGCTCTGGGCGCAGCGGAAGGGCGGGTCAGACTTTTACCTAGACTAAAACCCACCCGTGTTCCTTCACTTGCCTGTGCAACGGCCAGTGCCATGGTTTCTTTTTTAACCAACCCGCAACCTTGTGGACCAGTCCTCGTGGACCCCGTCAAGGTGTGCTGACATCTCTTTGAGGCGCGTGTGAAACACATCGCGCCGTCAACTCGGGCCTGGTTCTTACCAGGAGGCGAGCTGCCTATCGCTCGCCGCCCGCAGGCCCGCGCCTACGGCGGTCGGGAGTCCGATGTTGCCACCCGACCAGGGCGCTTCCTGCGGCGGTTTGAGGCGTGAGAGTAGGATTTCCGCTCCCTCACGCGCTACGCCTCCTCCTTTGCCAGCATCACTGCTTCACAGAAGGAGGTGAAAGCTTGCCATCATGCACTCTTGCTCCGGACTATGGCCCGGACCAGGGTCGGACGCGAGAGATCGCCGCCGATCGCTGCCACGAGGACACGGCTGTGCTCTATCCAAGCCGGGCAGACCTCCACCGTATGCTCCACCGTGTCTTCAGGGCGATGCAAACAGTGGTCACCCTGGCGTTTCCTCCCGCCTTATACGGAACAGAAACCTCCCGAAACAGCCGTGTCCGGTGAGGACCTACGTCAGTCGGAAGGTGAGGACGCCGTGGCGCCTCTCTAGCTACTCCTCAAAGAGAGGACTTACCGCCGCTATTGTGGCGTGTTCAGTGCTGGATTGCGACAATCACACTTTCCATGTCGCCATGAGATCCCGCCGGTGCTCTGTCCGCTGTACTGCGATTTTATGGATTGGATATGGACACAATTTAATGGATGTTATTATACATATAAACGTTTCTTTTTAATTACTCTATCTATTAAAAGAAACCTCATCAAAATCTGTTTCGTAGTTTTAAAGATTTAATCATACAAAGGGACATAGGGAAAGAGAAAGTAACTTTGTTTTATAGTATGTAGTGAAGTGGTAAATGGCACAGCAATACAATATTAGAAATTTTGAAGTTGAAGTTTGCTTTGGGGCTTTTATTAAAAAAATTAAACCTGCAGAGGGTATTTATATTCCTTGCTTTAAATTAATGCATCAACATTCAATCGGTAAGATTTTTTTTTAATATGCTGAGTAGTGCAGCAGTGTGTTTGTACCATTTTTAACAAATGAACCGCTAACTTATATTTTGACTGAGTTGTTTTGTTATTCCATGTCACGTCACACGGGAACGACGGGAACAACGGGAACGGGATAAAAAGTATCCTATGTGATATGACCTTCACCCAGTTCTTATCTATCTTCCTACCAATTTTGAGCCATACTGGTTAAGCGGTTCTGGAATTATAAATAGAGTAACTAACACGACTTTCATTTATATACATAGACTTCATTCAAATCGGACCAGCCCTTTAGGAGGAATTCAGTGACGTACACAGGTACAGCAGATTTAGAAATATACCCATGGAAAGCATTGTCATCTACATTTGTAACAAAGATATCATACCTCTCTCTACCCCTAGAGCTCTTGTTTCAGTCTCTTAAAGTTAAATAAAAAATCTTAAATATTTATTTATTTCTATTTATTTTTTTCTCTTTTAGTTCATAAGTAGGACAATTTTAGTTAAATAAAAAAAATGAAAATATTTTTTTTATTTTTTCCCCTTTTAGTTCTTATGTACAATTTTCTTTTTAAGTAACTACAAAAATTAAAAAAAACTATAAACTTGTCTAAAACAAAAAAAAAAAAAACTTGTGATTGCCCGGGTTTGAACCGAGGAACACCAGCCATCGCGAGTAGAACCATACCTCTATCAACCACGCCACAGCCGCAATGTCAAACCGCGCGAAATTAGCGCCCATATTATGCGTGAAATATTGCGAAAGAGAAAACTCGAAAACATGCGCTTCCGCAGACATAAGACTGAGCTAGATCGATTTCTCGTCCCCGAAAACCCCCACATATCAAATTTTAGCGAAATCGTTAGGGCCGTTTCCGAGATCACATGCTTTTTCAAGCAATCAGCGCCATCTGCCGGGCTGATTTGTGAATCTAAACGATCCAGGGCGCCACTCAAACGCATACAGAAAAAATCATTGAAATCGGTTAAGCCGTTTAGGAGGAGTTCAATGACATACACACGTACAGTAGAATTATATATATAAAGATATAAGATATATAACATCGTTTTAGTCACAGCTGTTTCTCATTAATTTTAAAGGCCTCATTTTTTAGATAGTCTGTTTACTTTTATCTTAGGATATACGGTTTGACAGCTTTTATAAAGAAAATATATCAATATCTCATATTTATTGTATAGATACATAAAAGTTAAGATAAATAATAATTTCTTCTTCTCTCTCTCTCATCAGCCTATAGAGGTCCACTCCTGGACAGAGGCCTCCTCCAAGGCTTTCATTCCGTTGGGCGGCATTGCCATAACCCCCACGCTTGTCAGGCGGGTTTGAGGATTGCAGTAATTTGTTATTCCATAGGAGAAGCGCTGCTGCCCGCTTCCCTGGTGAGAGTTCCGTTAGTCGTCTCTTACTACACCAACGGGAGGATATGTATGGGTTGGTACTATTCTATGCCCGGTGCCACACGGGACTGCCCGGTACCACACGCGACTAATAATTTAGTCCTGTCAAATTAGTCCGCGTTTGACGTACTTAAATTAATGTATTTTTAGTCGCAATGTTTTTAATCCTGTCTGAACTGTCTAGGTATAGACTAAACTAATATTTATCTTCTGTCCTTTTCTTAATTAAATAGGAAGAATAGATGCACTGAACTTAATTTAGTTTCGGTTATTAATAAGGGAATCAACATCTATGTCAATAAGTAAGGCAATACTTACATTATAATAAATTGAGTGTCCTGGCGCGGCTCCACCTTCAATCATTGCGTCATAATTCCTATGGTCAATAAACAGCAGACCACCAGGTTTGAGGCACGTGGCGAAGTTCCTGAGGCACATCTTCTGAACTCTCTGGTCTCCGTACTCATCCAAAAGATGGGCAAAGGAGTTCCCGAGGCATATGACTGCGTCGAACTGTGTGTTGGGCAAGAAGGCTTCGATGTCACGAGGTAAGCTTTCCCAGTTTGCTTCCTCTATAACTGTAATAGGAAAGGAAAACATTAAACTGGCTGTTTTTTAGGGTTGCGTACATGAAGGGTAAAAACCGGACCCTATAAGATAAGACTCCACCGCATTGAGCAAGCGTGGTGATTACGCTTAATCCTTCTCTGTATAACAGGAGACCTGGGCCCAGCAGTGGTACGATAAAAAGGTTGATGATGATGAATCCATCGTCTGTCACCAGGCTATTTATGGCTATTTATTAATTTATGCGTGTCTTAACATTCACTAATGATGTTGGTTCACTGTTAACAACAAATACCAAAAAATAACTTTTTTCTATGTTAGGATAAGAATTCTCATATCTTATTTCAGCTCTACAGTGTTCTGGTGAATCCTAACATCCCCTCTTATCTTAAAGAACTTTCAAGTACCATCATGACACATAACAGATATCTGAGACTAGATGCTGATGCATTCCATTAGTTGACTGGAAATGACTTGCCCATGAGGCCGTGACGGTAAGGCGTGCTCTCTCTGAGTATTATCATTATATTTTATATATTATGTTCTTGTTTATATTAATTAGTAGATATGATAAACTTTATGTATACCTATATTTAAACATTATAAACTAGTGCTTAACCGCGATCCCGCCTGAGCATTCGTTGATGGTAAAGCGCGCTAGTTTATTAAGCGCCTATTCACCCTAGTCTTGAAGACACTTAAATTGTAATTATACAGAAATACCACCGCAGACAAATTGTTCCAATCCTCCGATGTAAGCGGTATAAAAGACGAGGCGAAACGCTTCGTCCTGATTGTAGTGGTATCAAAGTAAGGGTGGATACTTGTACGAAGGGTCGTTCGATGATGAAACGGAGAGGGCTGAATTAAGTCATACAATTTCCGCGCACACTCTCCAAAATGAGTCCTATAAAATACCGACAGGCTGGCTAATCTACACCTATGCTCCAGGCTTTGGAGATCGTGTTCAACCAAATCTGGGTCGCCAATTGGCCTCTTCGTACACCTATCCACCGATTCCAAAGTTAGCAAGTGGCATTTTGTTGCACCAGCCCAAATGTGGCTGTCTGAATCAAAATAGTATACCGTAGACCAACTTTGTCTTTCCTTTGGCTTGGTATTTTGTCCAAACGTTGCCTGTAAAAGATTGCTCTTAGCATTAGACCGCCCATTGTGTCACCCTTTATAAAATCTTCATATTTATGTTCTGTAATCTATATGGTGTTCATAATAAAGAGTATTTATTGTATTCTATTCTATAATACCAGTAACTTTGGTTGTCTGCTGAAGTTGTTCTATGGCTTATATGGCCGCCCCGTTGGCACTTAGAACTATTGCTTATTCTGTGAGCTATGTCAGCAATATGTAGAAGACTTGGAATAATTAATGGTGATATTGATATGATTGGATGTAATTGATATGGTGTACGGACGACACTAGGTCAAGCTACAGGAAACTGTCAAATATTCCCAACTAGCTTTCCGCCCGCGGCTTCGCCCGCATGGAATTCGGTTATATCGCGCTTTTTAGATTTCCCTCGGGAATATAAAATTGTTCAATAAAAGGAAGCCTATGTCCCTTCTCAGGGTCTAAAGATTGTCTGTGCCAAATTTCATGAAAATCGGTTGAGAGGTTTAAGCAGGAAAGCGTAACAGACATACAGACAGAGTTACTTTCACATTTATAATATTAGTATGGTTTTCATTAGTCGGCGCCATAATTGCCCTTTCACATAGCCATTCTCGGTTGGCCATATTTGTTTGAAGATCCGGATAGACATTTTATGATGTTCATCTGAGCTATCCACAATTTGACAGAAGCAGAACTCATGACTCAGTGTAATCACACCGTTCCTGTTAGTTGGCATATGATCTTTTCCGATTTTTAGAAGAGTAGCTGCATATTGCCCGGCTTGAGGATCGTGGTAAAGTTGTACTCGCATATTTGTTGTGAGACAATACTTTTTCACGTGAACCTATAATGCAGATGCTTTCAAACAGGCACTTAGTTCATCCGCCGGCGTACCCATACTAATCACATAAAATTACACTGGTGTAACATTCTTTCGCGCTCACTGCTTTTACTAATCTTGCATACAAATTTCTTCATGAGCTAAGTTCAATGGTTACTTTAGAACTGAGTGCGCTGTTCGTCCCCCGCTAAGTAATGTAGCAGCTATTCCCGAAGAAGCAACTGCAACAGCAACTCCTTTATCTTTCCGGATTTAAGCTAATAATAATTTTAAAATATAGGTTTTGCGTGTACCCCCTGGAGCATCCAAAAAGAACAAACCACCTCGGCCACTGGCAACATTTTGAATTATTGCTCAGTTGATATTAAGTAAGCGCCAGTTAAAATATTGAGAGCAATATGTACGTCCGCGTTTTCTCCCGTTTTTGCAACATTTTTTATTACTGCTCTGCTCCTACCTATTGGTCATAGCGGGATGTTATATAGCCTATGTCCTTTCTCAGACTCTAGACTATCTGTGTACCAAATTTCATTACAATCGGTTCAGTAGTTTTGGCGTGAAAGCCGGACAGACAGACAGACAGAGATACTTTCGCATTTATAATATTAGTACTAGCTTTCCGCTCGCGGATTCGCTCGCGTGGAGGTCGGTTATATCGCGCTTTTAACATTTCCCTTGGGACTATCAAATTTTTCCGGGATAAAAGGTAGCCTATGTTTTTTCTCAGGGTCTAAAGATTGTCTGTGCCAAATTTCATCAAAATCGGTTGAGAAGTTTAGGCGGGAAAGCGTAACAGACAGACAGACAGATAGACAGACAGAGTTACTTTCGCATTTATAATATTATAGTATGGATGGATTAACCTTGAGCCTTAATGCTTTAGAGATAAAGTTGAAAATCAAATAAAGAAATCTGACAGATTGTAGTAGCTAGATGTGCTGTCGTCTGTACATAACTAACAATAATGACTGTTAACTCTATGCACGTTTAATAACTGTCAACTAATTGCACTGTTTACATGAATCACGGGAAATTCTCTCGCGAGCTTTAATTTGTGTATATTTTCCTCGTAAATAATGCTGTGGTGTATTGAAAATAAGGAAAATGAAACATTTTTCACTATCCATCTTCATCAAAAGTTACCTCATAACAGCTGTCAAATATTAAATTATGAAAGACCAGGAAAGCTGGCTACGTTGTCACGTGATAAAATATAGGTGACTCAGCTTCAAAGATCAGCTTCTCCGCTAGAAAGTGGTGGTTGCTGATATAAGCACTTGTACCGGTTCGAGGATCAAAAGAGCTGGATGGAAGAAGTATAGAAAATTGTGACGCAGGAAGGAAACCAAATCAATACGTACTCCATTCGTCGTATTTGGGGTTTTTTCTCTTGTCCCACCGCGCTTTGAGTGCGTGCTTCAACATCTTGTCGGAGGCGTCCACCGACACTAGGTTGAAGCCTTCGTCGACAAGCATCATGGAGTCTATTCTGAAATACATACGTTCTGCAACTTAAAACTCACATAAATAACATTGATGCTTACAATCTTTTTGAAAGCGTGTCGATGACAATTTATATAGAGCCCAGAATTAATTCTGGGCTCTATATAAATTGTCAAAAGTTGTCAATGTTGTTGTCGTGTCACACGACAACGACATTAAAGACTATTTTTTTACTAATAATATCATAGATTTAGGATTTCATTGAACTATATAGTCTAGTAGTTAAAAAAGGCTGTTTTATTGTTTGTAAATAAATTATTTAAGTTTACCTAAACTACTCGAACATTATATTTTAAGTGGAAAGACATTACAACTTAGGTATAACATCCTACTGAGAAAATTTACGAATGTATACAAAAATCCAAGAACAGTCACGAAGTGGTAAACAAGTCAAAAATGGTGATGACACCACGTCATTGCAAGCTACTACAATCTGTCAGATTTCTTTATTCGATTTTCAACTATATCTTCAAAGCATCAATACTCAAGGTTGATTGGGAATAATTGGCAGTTTCGGGTAGGTTGACCTGGTGTCATCTGTACGTAAAACTTCATCATCATCTAAAACTTGGCGTGTCTTAAAGCTCAATTATAGTAGATATTCTTAGTAGGATAAAATATTTTTAGAAATGACCGTTTAAATAAGTATATAGATTTATAGGTATTCCGACAATATTATAGGTATCTAGTCATGGCAAAAAAGCATACAGGTGAAAATCTAAGAATTAGGTACCTTTAATGAAAATGATAACCAGTCGCATAGGGAAAATGGACCATTTGTTTCACAAAAATTAAAACTTTTTATGATGAATAGTGGAACCGGAACTATGCATAGTCAACTATTAATACGTATAACGTGGTTATGTGATAACAATACCAGATTTCGTCAGTAAAATCTTGTGTCAAATAACTATAAAGTTCAAACGATTATAAGTTCATACATGATATAATTATTGGGTTAATATAACTGTAATGATCGTGATAAAGATACGATAATATTATTACATATGCACCTTATGTCAAAGGTATAAGTTTCAGTATTGCGTGATATGTTTTACGTTACTTTTAAGCCCTATATCTTGGGACCTAGATATTGTAGAGGTACGATCTAAAAATGCATTGCCTAGCAATACATTTTTCTATGCTAATGACTAAGCTAACCGATTACAAAATTTTAATTTTGACAGGTGAAAAGTGCCTGTAAGCGGTTTCATTGAAATAAACAACAACGATGAACTAATAACGCTTATAATGATGAACGGATTATAAAGGAATCTTAATTTGAGAAATTGAAGGTTTAAATAATAAGCATAGGTCGAAATAGGTAAGGTTTTTGGGAACTTGTATCATAAATGTTCACAGAAAGAATTACGTGGATAAGCCATTTTCCCGAAATGTAATTCCGGATCCAAGTAAATATTGTTAATGTTTGTAGTGACATTATTACTACTCAATTCATTTAAAGGAAGGTAATAAAACTAAACTAATTTATTATTTACTTGTTGAAAAATAAAAAAAAATCAAATTCCGATCAAAGCATTAATACATTTCAATATTTTATTTTTAGCCTCTCATGAAGGGTATGGCCAAATCGAACGGTTTTACGACTTAATATAACTTATACATATTTTTTTTTAATAATCAACCAATTCCGTAAATTCGGAGGAATGTCCATATTAATATATAGGTTTCCGATCAATGACCCCAATTCACTCTACCTATTCCGACCTATAATAATAAGACACAAATTAGGTTAGTCAAAAATAATTAATTAAGCAGTACTTTGGCCTCTTACCCGGTTCCACACGCTATGTCAAGCACTTTCTTGCAATTATTCTTCCTGAGGAGTCCGATCAAGAAGTCCTTGTAGTTCTGTGTCCTCTGGTTGCTGTCTCCTATGAACTTGTTCCATGCCCTGGCTGCTTTGCCGTCTGCGTACTGATCCTTCACACCCTCAGAAGGGATACCTTCAGATCTTGAGTGGAACACTTGGTCGGCCATGGTTTACTGGAGAAAGAAGAGGTTCTATGAGCGAAGGTAACAGAGTATTAGAAATAGATATCTGCTTGTAAAAATTGTCACGTGAGGTAGGTAAAGAGATGTGATCCGTCACAAGGGACACGCATCGAAGGTAGAGGTATGCAGCCATTTTTTTGGTATGGTATATCATCCGATGACCTATCCCGCTTTGGGCGGAGCGGAAGGGCGTGTCAGACTTTTACTGACTAAAACCCACACGTGTTTCTTCACTTGCCTCTGCGCCAGAGCTACGGTTTCTTTTTTAAACAACCCGCAACCCTGACTCAAGAGGCATCGGTCTTCGTGGACCCCGTCACGAGGTATGCAGCCTTAGGTGACGTCAGTATGAAGCGAGTTGTCAATAGTTATAACCCCTCAAATGAATAATAGCAGCTATAATGATGATAATTAAAGTTAAGTGACGTTAAAAGGTCTAAAGTGTATGGTTAAAGAATCGCTAATCACTAGTTAACTTTAAGCAACGTTTATGAATAAGGGGGATTATGTTTTGACAACTTTATGGCTTTATCACCAATGACTGATTAAAAGGTGAAGGAAAACACCTTGAGGAAACCTGGACTTTAAGAAGTCTGAAATCACACCCGCATAATAGCAAGCGTGGTGATTACACTCAATCCTTCTCTGTA
This sequence comes from Sesamia nonagrioides, assembly GCA_017933935.1. Taxonomy (NCBI): domain Eukaryota; kingdom Metazoa; phylum Arthropoda; class Insecta; order Lepidoptera; family Noctuidae; genus Sesamia; species Sesamia nonagrioides. Next base: position 83,935 of record JADWQK010002053.1, read on the forward strand.
TGAGAGGAGGCCTGTGCCTAGCACGGGACGATCAAAAAGGTTGACGATGATAGTTTTGACGGTAACATTTTTATAGAACAGACGAGCTAAAGTGAGTATTTATGAAGCAGATAAGAGCAGTTATTTATGTATAAAGGCCTTTCAGTAGGTGTAGGTACAGTCACGAGGATAGGTGTATATACCGTTGGCTTTCTAAAAGCAATATATGCTTTTATTTTTTAATTAAATATTATGTTGCTACGTATTTTGGTTTTGGTAGTGTATCGTATTTCATTGTTGTTGTAGTTTTATCACGCAAAAAAACTCTATTGAAAGTTTCAGTGTGATGCTGATGACATATTAGTGATTGTGACGGTAGAAAAGTTCGGTCGGGTACTAACAAACAGCCTTTGAATATTGTAATCATTTCATTTCATCCAACTATCAGATGACGCAAGATGATGCAACGCTCATATTATGTTTTTCTCTGTAATCAGTGTGATAACAGATTTAGCGCTCGAAAACATTGATGTTACCTATTCGCTAGATATTGTGCTACTACTTAGTTTCGTGGTTTTTCTTGACAACTATGGTAGACGTACCTATGTCTGTTTTCAGGATGTTTATGTGTGAAATAGAATTTTCATGAAGATGTGGTTTTTATTTATTGATTGCCCTTCAGTCGAAGAGTTTCAGAGTTTAGGCATGTAAACTTGAGTTTATAGTTTTCATGAGATGCTCTATGAGTTACGGATTGTTGGAGCCCTCAAAAGTCTAACAATTGGTTTAACTGCAATGCTTAGATATCGCCTTCGGGTTGTGGAGGTCAGACGGCAGTCGCTTCACGGAAAATATCGAAGTTTAGCCAACATCAGCAATTAGACTGGTAAAGCGGACCCCAGACTCCAAAGCTGATAAAGCTACGGATGCGACTGGGATTAACGCTGAGATGATGATGATGCTCTATGAGCATCTCAGCTGGTCCGATTTTGATGAGAAATTAGATGGTCATACTATGGTACGACTATACGTTGCCGTGATTAAAGTCGTTGCGGAGCAATAAATTTTGTTTAATAGATAGTACCGTAATAAATACTTTGCATTTAGTAAAAGTCTGTTATTCTGTCACTTCTATTTTACGTAGTTATAATAGAATAGATGTTTATGCCCTAATGGTTCAGCGGCGCTGGTGAGCGCGATCAATTTAGAGCAGTTCGATTCTGTAACCATAGCACTGTGAGCTCTAATTACTAACGCTAGAGATTGACACTTCACCTAACTTATGAGATTTTTACAAGATCGATCTGCTAGTGGACGTACTTATATACATTACACAGTAACAGCACATACCTAATATTAGTAGACTATTTATCATAATTTAAAAATATATAGGTAAGTATTTTATATTAGTTTGATACTGGGTACCACACTGGGTACACATATTTTTGAACATCAGATTACAAAAACACTACGATAAAAAAACAATTTTTTTTTCACGGAGTTCGAATACCTACATAGTTACAAATTAAACTAGTAGTTGTATTTATTAATATGAAAACAACTACTTAAAAATTCACGCTTATGATCTAAATATTATCAACAGTCGTATGTTACAGTTTCAATTCTTGGTTAAACAGCTTACTGTTAGGTATGGCCTATGGGGGCATCACCCCATACGTGACACATGTAAACTCACAAATCATTGCATCAGCAGCCAGCAATCATTTTCTGATTAACAATGATTGAAAAAATTGAATTATTTTTGATCAGCAAATACATTGAAAATATATCTCCGTGAAAACGGTTGAAGGAATGCCACATAATTTCCAAAAAATTAAAACAGACGTACTTTGTTAAATTATTAAGAACTTTTCACTAATACGGCTGACTCGTTTTTATTATATCACGTAATTATATGAGTAGGTAACTTACAGGTTTGGTTACCGCCCGCGAAGACGTCGCGAATCTGACTGATTGAGTTCCTAAGCTGACGCGAATTATAATGATTTTATTTGCCCACTTGAACGCTTTCTTGGACATTGGACACTCTTAGAAACCAAATGTGTAGTGTAACGACAATTTATATTATACACAATTTTAGTCTACCGTTCGTGATGAGATGAGGTGCCGTGTAGACAGGTTTTTCCGCATTAGTTATATGATATAAAGACTTATGACAAAGGGGATTGGGTAGGGTTTCCGTCGTTATCACGTGTTCGTTATAAATAAGGAAAATAAAAAAGTATCCTCGGTTTCATCATGGGTTAATGATTGGAGATTAACAGTTTAAAAGAACACAAGAGCCTCTCTCTGGTCCTCCAGATCAGAAGAGCTCTTGTGCACTTTTAAACTTCTAGAAGTTTGGGCTGATGAGACCTTTTTTTTTTGATTTGGCATCTCATAGTTCACCTAGAGAGGTCGTGACTACTTAACCGGACTATCCTGTGGCTGCCTTAAATGAATTTAAAGCCTCCAGCCAGGGCAACTAAAACTAAGCGACTACACGCTAAGGGCACCCCCTGTGGGGTACGAACCTCGGCTTAGGGCGTCGCTAGAGAGAACAGCAAGGGACGGCTGGATCGAATTTACATGAGACCCGCTGAGGAACAAGGGTCAAGCCAGTTGGGAGTGCGCCCGAGTGTTTATGCAAAATTGATTCTCCAATGGCTTGATGATATTTTCTTAACATGTACCTACATATATTCCATTTTTATATCCCTGTTTGTGTTCCCATCACATTAATATTAAATTATTTATATATATTTTTAAATATGTTGTATCACTACAGCATCCTCATAAATTGTTTGCTGCATCGGACGACGTAATTACGTCAGCGTCGGCTGTCACTGCAACCCAGCGCTGACTTGCATGGGACGGCAGCATCAGAGCGATAGCTGTTGTTGTGACGCATGTGCTCTCACTTATTTTTTTTGCTCTCGTATTAGCGATAAACATGACGCGTCTTTCTAGGGTTCCGTAGCCAAATGGCAAGGAACCCCTTATAGATTCGTCATGTCCGTCCGTATGTCACTTTCTTCCGAAACTATAAGAGCTATACTGTTGAAACTTGGTAGGTTGAATCTTGGTATGTATTCTGTGAACCGCATTAAGATTATGATGCAAAAAAAAATATTGGGCTCTCCATACTTAGAACTGGAACTTTTTTTCATCAAACATACGTGTTGGGTATCTATGGATAATGGATAGGTCTTCAAAATTATATCGAGGTTTCTAAAATATTTTTTCTAAACCGAATAGTTTGCGTGACAGACGCTTCCAAAGTGGAAAAGTTGCCCCCCTCTAACTTCTAAAATAAGAAAATGAAAAATTTAAAAAAAGTATATGATGTACATTACTATAAAAACTACTAACGAAAACTTCTAAAATAAGAAAATGAAAAATTTAAAAAAAGTATATGATGTACATTACTATAAAAACTACTAACGAAAATCGTTTTGAACGAGATCTAGTAAGTACTTTTTTTTTAATACCTCGAAGATCGTAAACCGCTTATTACCTCGTAATCTTTCATACAAATAACTTCTCTTCTTCTTCTTCTTCAGCCTATAAATGTCCACTGCTGGACAAAGGCCTCCTCCAAGGCTTTCCACGCCGACCGGTCTTGTGCTACCCGCATCCATCGGCTTCCCGCGACCGTCACCAGGTCATCAGTCCACCTTGTTGGGGGCCTCCCTACGCTGCGTCTTCCAGTACGTGGCCGCCACTCCAGAACCTCACTGCCCCATCGGCCATCGGTTCCATGAGCAATGTGCCCTGCCCACTGCCACTTAAGTTTAGCGACTCGCAGAGCTGTCGGTAACTTTGGTTCTTCTGGGGATCTCCTCACCCGAATCCGGATTCGATCACGCAGAGAAACTTCGAGCATAGCTCTTTCCATTGCCCTTTGTGTGACTTTGAGCCTTCGTATGAGGCTCATTGTGAGTGACCACGTTTCAGTTCCGTAAGTCATCACTGGCAACACACACTGGTCAGAGACTTTAGTCTTGAGACACTGTGGTATCTTGTACAAATAACTTAAATCCTTTAATTTCATAAATCAATGGTACGGAACCCTTTGTGCGTGAGTCCAAAACGCAATTGGCCGGTTTTTTTTTCTTTTTACACCTAGCTGAGGCCGGCCTACCTTACGTTTTCGATATTCGGTGGTAAGCTAAACTAAGGTCGGTTGTAACCTTTGGTAAGTCAAGGAGGTAAATAGTTAAGTTACATCTAGGGACCAAAAATAATCTTCTCTTTATGGATCTCATATCTAGCTATACCTATGTAAATAAAGTAATCCATTTCCTTATAGGGTAAGTCAGTCCAGGATAGATGCCCCACTTTTCGAAAATGCTTAATTTCAAAATTTATAATCTTAGAGCATTGTGTTCTTTGGAGAGATATTAAATATATTTCTTAACGTATTAAATTGTCTGAAACGTTCTGATACAGACTGTAGATTTTAATTTTCTGAATCTCTAAAAATGGGATAAACACCTACTTACTATGGCGGGTAGAAGAATTATCGTGAAAAAGCTTCTGAGGATAGATGCCCGTAGTGGGGATTGACGACTTAGTCAAACATGTAATAGATTTGTTCTGAAATCAAACAACTATATTATTATAATTAGTCTTTATGCTTTTTTAACACAAATAAATATTGTCATCTATCAAACGATCACACAATTATTTCAATATTAATAATAGGTAAATATGTAGAAACTTAAATAGGTACTTCTTTAGTCTTTTTTTTTAAAGGTGCAATCAGCTTTGGTATCAGATTAAATTATTCTTAGAATAGGCAGGTAATTCAAATGTAAGTAGATTATTTGTTAGGTACTTAAAGCATGTACTTATTTTCAATTTTCCACATCTTGTGCAATAATTCTGATTTCTTGTGCAATTTTCACGTAGTCACTGTTGACATTTCGCACATGCAATCCAGTCTCATTAAGATTTTGTTGATGAATAATTTTCAAAACAATCTACATTATAGTTGTCTATTTTTCTTATTTTCCTAGTCCCACTTAGGGCATCTATCCTAATAAAAACCGAGGCAACTATACTTTTTGTAGGGGATAGATGCCTTTCTCTATAAAAACAAAAGATGAGCTTCAATTATTATAAAATCTATCAATTTACATAGGCTGCTAATCTTCAAAGCGAGCAGACTAATAGAAAAAAATTAGACTTAAGCGAGAGAAAAAACTTACGCTGAAAGTACTTACGAATCTTATTTTGGAGCCTTTGGTCGTCTCGCCGCGGAAGATTTTTACTCATACAGACGAAACGCGTATGCTCCCGTCAACAGTCCACCCGGCATCGAGGTTTGCAGGGGGAGGGCTCTTACTTACATAGTAAAATTTAGCTCTCACAGTAGGTAATTTTTGCCCTGTATGGAGTATAATGGATATGAATTAAACAATAAGTACATGTAAATGAAAAAAAAAAGCTAGGAAAGGTTTATTTAGTAACTGGTATTCCCTCCCTGAGCTCTTATGACTGCTCTGACTGTTCGGATGAGAGTGACAATCAAATGTTAAGGCATTTTTCATTCCATTCTTCTTAGATCGCATGCTGCAGGCCGGATTTCTAGCACAAACACGTCTGTTTAACTCATCCCATAAATGTTCCATGGGATTCATGTCCGGGCTTCTTGCTGGCCATTCCATAATGGGGATACCGACTTCGGCAAGATAATCTCGTACGACGCCCGCGGTGTGCGCCGTAGCATTGTCGTGCATGAATATGAAGCCGTTGCCAATAAAATGTGCATAGGGCATCAAGTGAGGCTCAAGACACTTCGACGTACCGATGACAGTTTAGTGCACGCAGACGTGGCCCAGACACGAACTAGCACTGTCTTACTTTCAGCGCTGATTCCTCCCCAAACCGTCCACGAACCGCCACCGTACCTGACCTTTTCTTCAATGCAGCATTGTGCAAAGCATTCTCCATCTCTTCTATAGACCTTGTTCCTTCCGTCGTTACCATATAGCATAATTTTACACTCATCAGAAAAGAGGAGTTTGCTCCATTGGACGTATGACCAATTTAGGTGCTCACATGCAAAGCTAAGCCGTGCCTCTCAGATGGTCTGCAGTTAATTTCGGCCCGTTTGCTGGTTTGTGCAGTACCAATCCACGTTCCTTAAACCTTCTTCTAATTGTAGAGTCACTTACAGCCACACCACGTAAACATGGAGCTTGTTGTAGTTGAAAAGTGTTAAGGCGCGTGAACAAACCAGTTTCCCGATAGTGTTTGTAGACTCTATGAACAGATGACAGGCTTAGATGTAATCTTTCAGCGACAACACGCTAAGTCCAGTATCCAGTCATGCCACCACTTGGGCGGCCTTTGCCGGTGACGTGTCCATGTTTTAAAAAAAATAAAAACTTTTTCAGACGTGCCAAAGCAGCAGCAAACAAAAAAAGAAAAACTTTCAAGATAAACGCAAAAGTTTAGTTTACAAAGGTGAAATGTACTGTAATGTGTGTACTGTAATGTGTGTAATGTAATGTGTGTAGGTAGTGACTAATTTTGACGAGGACAAATAAAATTTGTGAACAGCTGATCTAACCTAGGCATGACTTTGAGCTTATGTTACTTTTATTTAAACAATTTTTAATGTAATTTCTGTTGTGTTTGCGGCTTTCTAATATGCTTAATTTTAGTATTTGAGAACATGAACATAGCCGCGTGCGTGTCGGTTATGTTAGCAAACATTTAATGAAAAAGTGGGACTTGGGTCAAGATGATTCTTTTATATGTACAAGATGATCCCCGGGGATCATCTTGTACATATACAAAATTTTTGCGGTTGCAACAACAGAAAATTAATTGGACGAAGAAGAGCCGGATTTGCCGGAACCGCCAAGGCGTCGTGTTAGTTCAGATACTGAATTCATAGATGAAGATCCATCTCAGTTACATACATCTGCTAGGCCCAATAAGCAGCGGCTGCTCGCTAACAATGCTGAATTGGATTTGGAATCGCTTAGCGCGAATAAAACTCCTTCGCCATTAATAAATGAATCAGTGCAAATTCGCAGTCCGCTGTCGCCAATCCCATCTATGAGCTGTGCAGTCAACCACAGGAGACATCACTTGATGATAATAATATCGCAAGTTTTGCCGTTACGCCTTCTACATTAAAACCTTTGCCACAAATTGTGGGCAAAAGAAGCACATGTTAAAAAGGAAAACCACCCATACGACTGTTTTAACTAACACACAGTACAGGAATTATTTAGAGGAAGAAAATAGCAAGAAAACAGAAAAAGAGAATAAAAAGCTAAGAATAATGAAGAAAAATACTACTTGAGTTGACCTAAAACACAGAAAAGTTTTCAAGTGATAACAAGGGTGAAAGATGGATCAAATGTTGTTTATGTGAAAAATTAAATGGGGACATGAAGCATGTGCTGGGATAGCACACAACACCTGCCATAAAGCGTTTAAATTTGTAAGAAGGAATATTAATTTATTTTCTTTATTCATTCATACTTAAATGTTTATTTTTTGCTACTAGGTTTTACTATATAATATACGTTGATTTATTTAATTTTATTATGTTACTTAACTAACTTTTGTTTGAATATTGCGTAGTTTTGTTTTTAACAACCTTTTTCTTCATAAAAATATATATTTATCAATGGGGTAAGATGAGCATAGGGATCATCTTACCTCTACCTGGGGGATCATCTTACCCACATGGGTGTACAAGATGACTACATTGGAAGGTTTTTTAAAAAATGAAAAATTTTAATGAAATCTCTAATAATATGGGTTTTAAATGTGAGGGAAGTTAGGTAGATACATATACTAGTAGTAAATACTTTTATTTTAAGATTAATTTAAACAATTTGCATTTTACAGCGATTCTCGCTTAAGGGGATCATCTCGTACTACGTTCCCCTACATTTCGTTTGTAGATAAACAAATGAAATTCTAATTTTGAATTTAAACTGCTAGCTATACATGATGTGTTTTTAAAGAATTATAAACTAGTGCTTGACTGCAATCCTGCCTGATGGTAAGCAGTGATGCAATCGTTGATGGTAAAGCGCCCTAGTTTATTAAGCCTATTCACTTAAAAAACTAAGGAATAGGAAGGATGACGGCAGTTGAGCGAGGTGATGCAATGTTAAACCCAAGACCAACACGACCAAACGAAGCTGCGCTAGAGGGAGATTGATCTGGAGACTCTCCACGACCAAACTCCCGACACAACAACATTTGGCGCATTGTACCCGCCACACATCGCAACACAATTGCTCAGACCCGGGCTCCGTACGGCTCACCAGACATCATGCCGGAACACGACGAATCGCTTGGCGGCAAGACTTTGTCTGGTGGGTGGTAAGTTCTGCCGGCAGCCGATATAATGGCCTACCACCAAAAGTTTTACTGACCAAACACAGACTTGAATTTTTTCAACCGCGCCCTGATACATGGCCTGTATAGATACGGCCTACCACCGAGATTTTTCATGGAATAAATACTGTTTTGTTTAAAATTAGGATAGAAACCATAAAAAGGGAAGTGTTTCGATTTTTTTGATGAGAAGTGTTCGAAAAGTGTGTGAAAAAACTTTAATTTCAGTTCTATTGGCCTAATCTCCCATGACCGTAGATACCTATTTCTGTTATCAATATGGTAATTGTACGTTGTCATTGCAATGGGGTAACATGTTGGATGTTATCGTCAATAAAATAATTTGGTCACGTTCACGATAGCGTTGTTATGTTACACCGGGGATGCGTGAACTATGCCTTATCAATATTATAACAAGTATTTGTTCCGAAGTTAGAAGATTTTATGTGAAGTACCCGTATCAATATGCCTGTGATTAAATGGTAATATCGTAATGCTTTTATTGATTCTTTTCAGAATTTTCAGATTTCTTGCCTGGATAGTTAGGTACTTTTACGTGGGGTCTACTACTATCTTCTCTTTCATCTATGTGGACCGCACATGATTGATGATTTACCTGTATGGAGTTTCATAAGGAAAAAGGGGTTTTTAATAAAAAACGCATTTTCCTGTAAAGGACCGCACCGAGTGGATTGCACTGTAAATTATATAGTGACGCGAGCCTTTTTAACCGACTTCAAAAGGAGGAGGTTACTCAATTCGACCGTATATATGCTTTTTTTTTTTTAAGTTTGTTCGCGCATTACTTCGTCGTTTATGAACCGATTTTAATAATTCTTTTTCTGTTGGAAAGAAGACGTTCCCAAGGTGGTCCCATGATAAGGATATCAGGGTTTGATGGTGGAAGACCAGAGAAAAAGGGGAACTTTCAAAAATTGTAGGGGCGACTAGTGCATTTCTTAGCATTTTCATTAAGTATTTTAAAGCATTACAATTTAATAAAGGTCTGGAGTAGATCTGATGATGGAGCCGGGAGACAGTCGAAGGAACTCCTCAACAATTCACAGCAGCTGCCTTGTGTTTGGGCTCGATTAATTTGTATTGATAAGAACTTTACACCTAGATAGGTTGTGACTGTCATAAGAGCTCTGATGATGAAGACAAAGGCCAGTTTCGGGAACTCCTCAACGGTTTACAGTAGCTACTTTGTGGTTGGACTTCATTCATTTATATTGATGAGACCTTTGCACCCATTGGGTTAAAATAATGGTCTGCAGTAAATTTGATGATGAAGACCATAGGCAGTTGAGGGAATACATACGGGTAAAAATTAAAATAAACAAAATTATGTCCTTTTCAGATGCAACTGAATACATAGTAAGTACTTTTAACAACTAAAAAGTATAAAATAAAAACTTTTTTACAAAAAAACAACCGACTTCCAAAAACCACTACAAAGTGAAAAATAACTAATTTCGGAAGTCGGTGTCAAAAACGAATATACAAAACCAAAGACACCGACTTCCGAAATTAGTTATTTTTCACTTTGTAGTGGTATTTGGAAGTCGGTTGTTTTTTTGTAAAAAAAATTTTATTTATTTTTTAAAGCAGACTTCATATCGTACATGTCATGTCACAATTAGACAATTAATACCCGTTTAATCCGTAGTAGTAAGAGCGATTTTCGTAGTGCAAATGTTACCACTGAAGTTTAGTTTATTGTACCGTTAGGGTAGGCAAGTGACGGGGGCACGCCACAATAGCGGTGGTAAGTCCCCTCTTTGAGGAGTGGCTAGAGAGGCGCCACGGCACCCTCACCTTCCGCCTGACGCAGGTCCTCACCGGTGACGGTTGTTTCAAGAGGTTCCTGTTCCGGATAAGGGAACATCAGGGTGTCACCATTGTGTGGATCGCTCTGAGGACACGGTGGAGGTCTGCCCGGCTTGGGTAGAGCACCGCCGTGTCCTCGTGACGGCGTTCTCTCGCGTCCGACCCTGGTCCAGGCCATGGTTCGGAGTGACAGTGCATAGCAAGCCGTTACCTGCTGCGAAGCAGTGATGCTGGCAAAGGAGGAGCGGAGCGCGCGAGGGGTGGTAATCCCAGCGTCCTCACGCCACTAGCCGCCGCAGGAGACGCCCTGGTCGAGAGACGACACCAAACTCCGTGTCAGCACATAGCACAGCACAAGTAACCGTGGCCCTGGCCGTCGGACAGGCAAGTGAAGAAACACGGGTAGGTTTTAGTCAGTTAAAGTCTGACACGCCTTTCCGTTCCGCCCAGAGCGGGAGAAGTCATTTGATGATACCCATCCCAAAAAAAATAAAATAAAATAGGGTAGGCAAGTGAAGAAGGAACACCGGGTGGGTTTTAGTCAGTAAAAGTCTGACACGCCCTTCCATTTGATGATTTCCCATCCCATCACTTTGAGTGAATCTAGTCATGTAGGTAAGAGTTTTGATTTTCCATCCCAAAAATAAGGGTAATATTAAACAAAAATTAAACACAATAATATTTGAAAATGACTCTAATTAACATAAAAACATAGTCTTAACTTAATTAAAATGATTGTTAAAAGTTTGGACCTTATTCCAACGTAAACAAAGGATTGATTGATATTTCACGTAGCCTTCAATCAATAATAGACAATTTACTAAACTATTACAAATATAGCTTACATCTTAAATAGGAGGAAATTTAAGGATTTCCGTTGGGTATTATATATAAAACAGTATTTCTACATACTGCATTTATGGATGCCATGTGGCAATTATACATCTTCATTTCAATATCACAATTTTGTCATTAAAAAATTAAAACAGTTTATGATACATCTATCATAACTACAGTAAAATCCTTCTATTCTACTTCCTTTCTCCTTCAACTAAATACTGCAACTCCATGTGAACAGCAAAATATGTAAAGCAGGTCAAGTTAACCGAAATTGACAAATTTAAAACCTTAATGCATTGGCGATAAAGTTGAAAATCTATAAGAGAAATTTGACAGACTTAAAGCTTGATGTGCTGGCGTGTGACCTTATAAGCAATAACACATACGTTTGACACTGATACATATTGCGTTTTCTGAAAAATCACGACAACAATGAACATCAATTAACTAAGACTCGATAACAAACTATTATTTAGGATCTAAGCATTATATATTCTCGGACATTGACAACCAGTCTGAATTATTAAAACTGAACATCATTAGAGCTTTATTTTAAGATACGTTAAACAAGAAACATAATATCTCGGTCTCTTTTGTTACTTACAGTGAAATAATTATTGATTATGTTAATATTAACAATTAAGTGTGCGGAGTCCTATTTGACCTAGTAGATTGATTACACATAATACATAATGGCGCCGAGTCCCTAATTCACATTTTATATTTAAAATAATTAAGAAAACGATAGCACCTGACGTAAATTGAAGTATTTTTAGTATCCATACTTTTAATCGCGTGTAAATTGCCTATGTAGTATCTTAATTCTTTTATTGTAGAGTAACTTAAATTTAGGTTTATGAATAAGGGAAAAGGTGCCATTATCTGATATTAAGTGGGTCGGTTATTCAAGAAAACAAGCTATAGCATACTTTGGCGTCAATGTGAAAAAGGCCCCAAACATTGGGGCCGCATTAGAAGAAGAAATAATATTTCGTATGGACGAGAAATGGATGTTAAGCGTTATAAAATTCACTGACGCTACGGGAAAGGTTCGTGTTACGTATCGCTCCGCTCCTGTACGAGAATCATCATGATTTCACCCTTATCCAATCAATTTATTTGTGTTCGGCGCATGTTTTACGAAGTATTATTCCTTTTTCTGTTCCTCCTCCTAGAGGCAGCCAACATCCGTAGCATCGATGCCCAACATCGCCAGATCATCCATTTCCTCCTTCTTCTTGGCAATCTTTCCATTCTCCTCTTCTTTCATTTTCTGTTGTTGTGCTGCCTTTTGTTGTTCTACTTTAGTAGGCCTGCGATCAGGTTTAGGTTTAGGTCTGTTTTTGAGTTGCTGTCTAGGTTTCGGGCTAGGTACCAGGGGCACATGAGTGTCATAGAGTTGTGTGCGCGGTTGGAAGATTGGTCCGTTGAGATCGAAACCGAACATCTGAGTCATTTGTGGCTGCATGATGGGGAGGGGTGGGAAGGGGGGCATTACCCCCCCTATGCCTGGTACAAAGCCTGGCGGCAGCGGGAACAGGCCGTCTCCTTGAGACATGTCGGGCTTCACATCCGTTGGGAAGATGATGTCAAGAGCATCCTGGAAGTCTTTAGGGAGCGCGGGTTGCTGTGCAGGTTGCGGAGTCGGAGTTCTGTAACAGTAATGATGCATGTTAATAATTTTGCACACTTTAATTTGGCAAATTATTAAAATAAGAAAAAAAAAAAGTACATGAAGTTTACATGAAAACTTTACTTTCCATATTTTACTGTTTTACTTCTGTGGTCTCTAATTCTACGTGTGACTGTCCTTAGACGCAGATTGAAAATGTAAGTTGCATATTATATAAGCATTGCAGTTATTTATGTTATATATTTATAGTATTTTTCTAATTTTTATGTTAATGTAGTATTTTATATGTTTATATGGGCTTAGATTCCTAAAATAAATAGATAAATAAAATATAGTTGCTGTTTGGTAGGTTGGTCTTAGTTAGCAAGTCATAACAATATAACAGTTATACATTTCTGTTAACCTTGGATGCCGATCACTAAATCTCAATCAGGTATTCTAGATTAGGTTTCACAAGTAAATTGTAGATAGGTTGTTATATCTTATCTAAAAAGCAGTTTCCCATTTTACGTAGAACTTTACTTACTCCAGAAAATGTCACAACTTTGACTTTTACCTGCACGACAAGGGGTTTCCACATTAATTTGTCATCTAATAGTAGACCAAGATACGTTTCTGTACTGGATTGTTTGTTAGTTAGATAATTATTATTAATCAAAGGGGCATGGCGTGGATATTTTTGGATAAGTTGGTCGAAAATCAGATTTCGCTTATACCTTCGTTCCTGTTCATTTTAGAGAAAAACTTTCTTCTACGAAATAAGAGAATTAAAATTTTACTAATACTTTCAGAGTTATTGAGTGAGCTTTATAGCGAAATATTGCATGGCGATTTTCGGCGCCATTTTTACAAGATGGAGGCGGGAGCGGCTGTCGCCCAAGGTCACAAACTTAGGGCTACTAAGTCTACATTTCAGCAAAAATTCAAAACTTCTTGTTCGCAAACTTAACCTTTTGCATGACGAAAATCCCTAATAAATGGATTAAAAATATTGTAAATGCAAAAGTTTGTACATATAGTTAGGAATAATGGTGGTTCCAGAATAGATCCTTGTGGAACTCCGCATGATATTTTTTTTTACGAACACTGTAGTTTCAAATTTTAACAATTTGGTATCTGTTTGATAAATAGAACTCGAATAAGTTGTAAGCTATTCCAGTAATACACACGTTGATTACTGTTTGTAATAGTTTTGCAAGAGAAACAGTATCAAACGCTTAAGTTAGTAGGGAAGAGTTCCCGACGGAAATCTAAAAAGCGCGATAGAACGGAACTCCACGCGGGCAAAGCCGCGGGCGGAAAGCTAGTACTTTATAAATTTAACAATAACGTTGAATATTTTATTTTGCGACATGAAATGCTCAACGAGAAGGCGATTCGAGAATCATCCCATTACCTGCCTTTTTCAACTATGCTAAAAAGGCAGGTAATGGGATGATTAAGTAGGATTTGCGAGGGACTTACGGCATGAGCTGCTGCGGCGGCTGCGGCTGTGCGGAGGAGGCGGGCGGCACGTAGGGCACGTTGGGCACAAGCTGGGCGGGCGCGGGGGCGGGCTGCGCCAACTGTGTGGGCAGAGCGAGCGGAGCCGGACCGAGATCCACCTGCGCTTGCCGCTCCAGCTGTGCGCGCGCTATCTTTTCCTTGAACTCCGCCACCTTCAGGTTTGGCAGTGAGAACCAATGTCAGTATATCTTAAGAGTTGTAAGATAAAAGAATAACATCGAGAACATTCTCATCTCATTTTCTTGTAATGTTATTAATTATCGAAAAACAACGAAGAAATGCTGTCCCTAACTAAACACTAACTGGAAATGGACAATAGACCAAGTCGTGATGGTTACTAGAAACATATAAAAAAAACTTGGTAATGTACGTGGTGTGTGGAGCATTTTGACGTTGCATTCTCAATCAATCAGATGAATGTTGGCGTATTCCTGTGCGGATATATCGGGATAGCATTTGTGTAATCCATACTAATATTATAAATGCGAAAGTAACTCTGTCTGTCGGTCTGTCTGTTACGCTTTCCCGCTAAAAGAACATAGGCTACCTTTTATCCCGGAAAATTTTGATATTCCCGAGGGAAATCTAAAACGCGCGATATAACCGAACTCCACGCGGGCGAAAAGCTAGTACACTATACAAATATGGAATTACAATGGACACAAGTTCGGGGCAGACACGATAAATCCCAACCCAAAATGCGCATCAAGTCCAATAAAGAAGGCCACATTAATACTTAATTAAATCAACGCGAATACTAAACATGCACTGTAAATGAAAGTGTTACATACTCAAAATAACGACACTCCTAATCTTAACCAACATCAAACTTGCATGAAACGCAGCTTCATTAAAAAACAAAAGATTTCCCAATAAAGAAATATCCATTAGTAAGTGATATACTATTTTGTAATCCAGACTAAACTCGCTATAATTTTAAGTTACTTGCCAAATATTGTAGTACGTTTCTTACAGTACATTCCTTATTTGTACTCACAGGAGTTGAAAGATCACTGGGTCACTTTAAGATTTATTTTTGAATGAACCAAGACTTTTGTATTTTTCTAACATCTATCATGACAAGATATTGCCCGTTTGAAGTTGATTTTTGGGACATGACGTATAAAAAAATAGACAAAGTACAAATAAGTGATCGACACGTACCTTCTTCTGTATCTCAGCATCCATCTCCTCCCGTCTTTTCTTGTTTACTTCCTCCTCGTCCTTCTTCTTTTGATCTTCCTTTTTCTGTTCCTCGGTTTTGGAATTCTTTCCCAAATGCTTGTAAACAGGCATTTTTCCTATTGCAAATATATTATACAGACACATTCAAATTAGTAGATCGCCCACTAATTTAAATGTGTCAGAGTTAACAACGCTTCAGCCCGTGGAAACAACACAAATTTTGGAACACACTTTCTAACACATTTTTTTATAACTATAAACTAGTGCCTGACCGCAATCCCGCTTGATGGTAATAAGTGATGCAATCGTTGATGGTAAATTCGAAATATTTTAAAGCTAATTCATAATACATTGGCCCAGATACCGAGGCCCGACAGAAGATAATATGTTAATTTAGAGGTGTCAAATTAGTCCATGCCTGACGTAAATCTATGTATTTTTGGTCGCCATGTATCTAAAGTGTCCATGGAATATCTTAATTTGACAGGATTAAACTAAAATGTTATCTTCTATCCTTTTCTTAATGTAATGAAAGAAAAAGATGCACTGACTTTAAAATCAGTTTAGGACGTCAACAAGAGAATCGGCGCTATTGGCTCATGATAGAAAAAAAAAATTATCTCCTCGACAAAGTATTTACGCAAGCATTATTGTACACTATCAAAAATGTATAAAATTAGGAAGTGTGTTACGTATTTGTAGGATATTTTCATTTCGCCATTTGCTCTAATGGATCTTCTACTAACGCACGAGTCACCATCTTCGTCGACAGGTTTAAAGAGTAGACCCTTAGTATTCCCTGAAGGATTAGACGTGTACAGTCGCCAAAATCTATATCTGACCACCGAAAGGACTATAGTTATATCTGGTTGCAGGGCATAGTCGGTGTAAAACGGATCATGTTTTGTTTGTTTTATTTTCGGACGCAGCTGTGGTCATTATGTGCACGCTATTTTGTTTTTAAAATATTCAGTTAAAGGTTTTGGCGTCAGTACGGATAACAGCATATCAAGCTACCCGAAACTGTAAAATATTCCCAATCTACCTTGAGCCTTATTGCTTTAGAGATAAAGTTGAAAATATAATAAAAAAGTCTGACAGATTGTAGTAGCTTGATGTGCTGTCGTATGTACATCCACATTTCGCAATAAAAATATATAGGTATTTTCGCAATAGAGTTTTACTAAACGATTTATTCTGTAATTATTGTTACCTATAAAAGGCATCTTCCTGATTTCAGGTTTCTTGACGTCGAGTCGAGGCGTGGTCTCCCTCTCTCTCTGTTCGTCTCGCCTGTCGTCACGACGACGGTCCCTGTCCCTCTCCTCGCGGGCGCGCGATTCGCGACGTTCAATCTCTCTAGATGGGGGAAGTTTTTAACAAGCGTGTAATAGGAAGCATGATATCTACAAAAGCGACTTTTGTTGCCAAGAATGGAAATAAACGTAAGTTTATAGATAAATTATTTCCATAATACAGTACAGTTTCAAGCATTTTTCACTCTAAAATGTATAAAAATACCTGATGATCTTATTTAACACTGAAACGTTGACATTTGTGTTACTTAAAATAGCTGCAATTTGAAATAGGCTTTACGAACTAGGGGTGCCTAATTTTATCTACAGAACTGTTTTTCGATTTACAGAAACAGTTATTTTATTGTGTATTATTACATTGCATATTTTTGTTTTCTATTATCGTGACATAATGTGATGATATTATTTTCTATTGGAACATGAGCATGCCATTGCAATATGGACATTAATATATGATATTATACTGAGTAAAGAAGTATTTATTGTAATGAAATAATGATAATTATATTGTTGTGGTTGGTCGATATCGTGTATCATCTTGTAGGATACACGAAATCATTCAATGTTTCACAGGACGGTTCGTTAGGGTTGTAACGGAGGTCTTCGTAGCGGAGGCCTAGGTGCCGAGTCTTACCTCCGAGGAAGCGAAGGTTTACTGTGAGAAGAAAGTGTACTTATAGGAAAAAATAATACAGCTGGTAGCTGGTACCGCGCTTTTGGGGGATTTGCTCACGCAAAAAACAGTGTTGTCTGTAAAATAAAAGGCAAATACACCTTCGATACAACTTAGTAAGAATTTTGCGTAAGCGGAGGCGGATGCGAAGGTACGATTTCTTGCGAAACTTCCGAAATAATAGCGATACAGGCGACGATCCGTTACAAGCCTAGTTCGTAGCCCTAGACTACCAACAAACTACATCATGAAGTGCCAATGAAGGTAGCTGAACGCTAGAACTAGTACTATTATATTTAAAATTACAATCTCAGATACTTACCTAGGTTTAATAAGACCAACTCAATGTCATAAAGACAAAGTTCTAATACTACTGCAACCGAAATGTAAATTAGAACCTTTTAAATTTTGTGTCATAAATGTACATAGGTACATTTCAGCCAATCTAAAGAGAACTTAAGGCTGATTTTTCCAACGCCAGATAATTTTGACTCGAGGAAAAACTTGAATGTTTGACAGTTCTTCTATACAAAATCTGTCAGATTGACACGATTTGACGATTAAAAAACCAGCTCTTTGACTACAAAATGTTAATGTATATTGTTGATCAAATGGCAATACATAATGTAGTAGTGTAAATGCAAAGAAATATATGAATATGAAATTACGTAATATTTAGTATATATTAAATATTTTCCTTCTCTGTAAGAGAAGAGACATGTGCCCAGCAGTGGGACGATATAAATAAAAGAAAAAAAAACTGTGATGATGCTGAAATATTTTCCGTGTGAAACTTCGATTATTCAAACCTTTCGAGGTCCTGTTTGACGTCCCGGGAGTTATTTTACGGTGACCTGCTTGAAATAAGTAGAGGTACAAATCTTATAGCACTTACCTCACTTTCCTGGATATCTCAGCAGCTAGCTCTCTGTCAATATGGTCAGGTGATCTACGCTTATCATCATTCACCTTTTCTTTCTTCATTCTAGATGATAAAATAGGGTACGATTATAAACAAAAGAAATCACAGGACTATTGATTCAGTACATTAAAATATCCGTATGAGAATGATGTACCACAGTCAATTGGGGTATCAAGTATGATACTCCCTGCAACTGACTGGTTCGTCAAATAATAAAATTAAATCACTAACTGCGCCCAGCGGTTTCATTCGCAAAAGTTTCGATTCTGTGAAAACATCGGGATAAAAGTATCCTATATAAAACGTAATCTCTTGTTTATGCGAAACCGGCACACTGGTGGTTTATAAACAGGATTATACTGTTTATAAACCATCAGTGTGCCAAATCTCTTTTATTTATGATAAGTAGAGACTTACCGCCTTATTCATAAACGGTGCTTAAAGTTAACTGGTGATTAGCGATTGTTTAACCATACATTTTAGACGTTTGCACATCACTTAACTTTAACCATTGTTTATGAACAAATCCCTTAAACAATATGGTGTTTATTCATAAACGATGATTAAAGTTAACTGACGTTAAAAGGTCAAAAATGTATGGTTACAGAAACGCTAATCATTAGTTAACTTTAAACAACGTTTATGAATAAGGGAGCAAATCTTTATTAAATCAGTTTGGTTGATTTTTCCGTGAAAGATTATAATCCTCCATCCATACATCCAAGCATCTTTCACATTTATAATTTTAGTAGAATTGATAGTAACCTGCTCTTGAGCGTGTCCAGAAGTTTCCTGTCGTTGTCGTTGAGTCTGTCCATCTTGATATTAGACATCCATTCTGTGAGAGACTTTTCATCACGGCTGTCTTGCTTGCTTTTCTGTTTTTTAGCTGAAAACAACACATCTAGTATACCAAACATGTTGCTAAAAGTTAAAATTACTTGCATAAGAAAGTACCAGATCAAAGACACGAGGACTGGACAAAAGACAAGGCTAAACGGCTGCCCCAGCTCGGTCAAAGGAATAGGAATTTCAAACTAACACGTAATATTTATATAAGCATTCATGAATAGGCTATTTGACAGATTTATAATTTCTATCTTGAATTACTTGGTTGCTTAAGTTTTAAGCGTTAAGAAGTTCACCAAAAGGTTTTTTTTTTGTTTTAAATAAGTATTTCGTAAGAAACATGCAAATAAAAATTCAAAATTCAAATAAGCCGCCGAAACGCTTTATTCAGCAAAATGGCGTCGCGCTTTGTAAGTGACGTCACAAAAGTATAAAAGATTTTCGGTTCCGCAGTAGTGTTCGTGTTTATCTGTTATTAGTCAGTCAGAAAACAAAAAAATACCAGAAATCGCTCCAATAATCCTTAAAAATCTTCTTAAAACGCTAAAACACCTGAGAACACATAGATCGACAACAAGTGTTTATGAGCGAATGACGTCATCGTGACATTAGCCAATCCGGATCGTTTCACAATAAGTGGCGCGAGAAACAAAATGCCAAACATATTTTTGTGTTTTTGAATATATTAATTGTTATTATTGTCATTAAAACTCATGTAAATGACATAAAGAACCCTCATTTTATGCATTTAAAGCAAATAATCACAAAAATATTCATACTGTCAAATACCCTATTGTTTAGTTTTAAATTTTCTAATAAATTTGAGAACGAAAAAACATTAAACAGTTTCTCAATTGTTTTTATGCGTTATTTTGGTTTGACATGACAATATCAGGGAGTATCGTAATCCGTTCGTATCAAGTTCTTTTCTTGAAATTACCTCTTTATACATATTTAACTCAAGTACCTTAGGCGCAAAATCACCAGTGAAAAACACAATTATCAATTATATTAAAACGCCTAGATAAAAGTTCATAGCAATGTTATTGTTTGAAGTTTTTGTACCTTTGTCGTAAGAGTTACGCGATATTATTTTCAGTATTGTGCAGATATGAAAAGTTACTAAACCTTTATAATTACAAAATATGAACTTTCAGCTATTCAGCATTATATATTATTGCTAGGAATCATGTTTATACATGCGTTTTCATTGCGGGGTCTCTTCTATACTTCAGTTTAGCCATGTCCTTTGAAAGATAAAATGAATTGAAACTGAGATGACAACTTATAGAGAAGTATGGAAGACAAGCCATGTTGCGCCGACCGACAAATCCGAGTTAAGAGCAGGAGAATAATGACATGTCAGTCATAGATATTGCTAAAGATTGCCTTTCCTTTTTAAGCTAAGTCTTGTTTCAGCTACATACATACATAATCAGCCTATAATGTCCCCACTCCTGGGACACAGGCTCGTTTGGCAGGCTGACAGACTGGTTCGACAGGTTTCCTCTCGGTGAGAGGAAGTGGGCCGTAATCTACCAAGCATGTCTTCGAAGTTTGGCCTCTAGGACATACCGGTTTCCTCACGATGTTTTCCTTCACTGTTTTGAGAGCAGTGGTGTTCAAAATATTTACACAAAGTGTCTGACGGGGTTTGAACCTACCTACAATTTGTAAGTTGAGGCCGATACCACTAGGCCATCACTGCTCAGCTTGCTGCCAGCTGCAGCTTCAGCTATGGCCATATCAAATTTTATCAAAATCCGTCTAGTCGTTTAACTTTCGCCTTTATAATATTAGTGAGATTTGAGACTTTTCACATACCTTTACTAGTTTTCTTCTTCTTGACCGGCTCACTGTCAGAGCTGCTAGAATCGCTAGAAGAACTGCTGACACTCTTTCTCTTATTCTTCTTCTTTTTATCCCTCTTTTTCTTCTTATCTTCTGGTGTGGTTGTGGGAGATTCCTTCCTCTTTGTGCTGAAACCATCTTTGTTGAATGTAATGGTGTGGGAGGTGTACTGAGCTGGCTTCTCTGACTCAGATTTGGTTTTGGTAGCGCGGATCTTCTCGAAAGCTTTCTGACGGTCTGACATCCAGTCTGTCTCCCAGTGTGGATTCTGTTCTACGAAGTTCTGGAAAGAAATATACGTTAATAAGATATAATTATCTTTTTATTTGGCTGAGAAATCATCAAATGACTTCTCCCACTCTGGGTGGAGCGGAAATTTATAATTATAAACTAGTGCTTGACCGCCATCCCGCCTGATGGTAAGCAGTGATGCAATCGTTGATGGTAAAACGCGCTAGTTTATTAAGAGCCTATTCACTAAAAAAATCTGAGTGAATAAAAAGGAATACGGCAGTTGAGCGAGGTGATGCAATGTTAAACCCAACAACACGACCAACGATACTGCGCCAGAGGGAGATTGATCTTAAGACCCTCCACGACCAAACTCTCGACACAACACCATTTGGCGCATCGTACCCGGCACACTTCGCAAGACAACTGCTCAAACTCGTCCTCCGTACGGCTTCACCAGACATCATGCCGGAACACGACGAATCGCTTGGCGGCAAAACTTTGTTTGGTGGGTGGTAACTTCTGCCGGCAGCCGATGTAATGGCCTACCACCGAGAGTGTCAGACTTTTACTGACTAAACACACAGTTGTATTCTTTTATTTGCCTGGGATTCATAGCACGGTATCTCCTCCGAAACTCCGCGTCTTGTTAAGCGCCGGTTCTAGTGGACCCCGTCAAGTTGTGTTATCTCCCGATGCCTAAAGAATCCATGCATCCGAGTATACTCAAATTATTTATCAACACTAATAATAATAATAATACTCACAGTGTAATTCTTGGAATGTATGATAGACTTGAGATGCGCAGACGCACAGTGCAGGTCTCCAATGAACTGATCGCACAGTTTGCAGTACCACGCGGTGGACGGCACGAAGAATTGAAGACCTATGGGACACAAATGAGATAATGAAAAGTATTATCGGAACCAGACCACTCTGAAAAAGTTATGTGTCACGTGGTAGGCAAAGGGTGAAAAGGCAGTACTATACTCGATATGGTTCGCATTGTGAGGAGGTTCTTGTCTCTGAAGCCTTAAAAAAAGGAGGTGGTTCTTAATACGACATTTTTTTTAAATAAACGAAATAATTGTCACCAAATAAGCTTTGGTGAAAGTTGCGTTTTCGTGTACATTAATACCCCGGACTTACGCGATGGGTGGGACTGAGCGCTATCCGCGTAAGTCGGGGTACAATTTACAAAGCACGAAAAAACACAAAATCGTAACTTATGTGCCTACGCGCCAATTCCGCACTACACGATGTGCCTGTTGTAAACTGAACGAATAATAATCCTTGGGGGGAGCCAGAAACAAACGCCGCCGCTTGTCCTTGACTGCGCGGAGTTCGAACAAAAAAAGAATAGACGAGAGAATTAAATCGCGTAACTCCGAATTCGCGTAAGTCGAGGTAGCGTAAGTCGGGGTATTACTGTATCTATAAAGGTAACGGCCTGTGTTAAGGTAAGTAACTAACCTTTAATGGGTGTGCGTTTCGTCGGCGCCGCCGGGAAGCTAGGGAACCCTTCATTGACACCCGATACGGTGTGCCATGGTGCTTCCATATGCGCTGCAGCCATCCTTCAACACGATTGGAAATTTTCTATGCAAATGCTTAAATGCGAACCTCATTTCCATTGGTAAAAAGCAAATATGATTATTTGAAGAGCATAAGAAGAACAACAAAATAAACATGTGGAAATATGTATTACATTTGTGCTAAAGAGCTACCATTCGATTTAGGACTCCATTTCCATATAACATGATTTTGCATCATAAAAAATTTAAGGCCGGAGCCAAAATCATACAAATTGAATTGTATACTTACTTATGATGAGCAGGTGAGTGTAAATGGTTCAGATAATCCTTAGCAGTCGGCGGGAATTCATTGCAGACTCGACACCAGTGCATTTCGGGGTCGTAGTATACATAGTTGAACTTCTTGTTGGCCGGAGACCTGAGTAATGTTCAGAAATGTTAATGATCTGCATCGAAAACAATAATTAAAGTCAACAGGATCATATATTTGCTCACGGTTAAAAATTCTTGTGTTGGATGGTTTCAATGTAAGTTTGGGTGGTAATTTGGTTGTTTTAAATTTGAATTGAAAAAAAAAAATGTTTTGGTATAAAAGGTTTTGACGTTAATAAAAAAAAAAAAAAACAATTTTCTTCTTCTCCTTCGTGTAGAACATACTCCATACATACGCCGGGTACATATTTCCGAATTCTTCTTTTGCACAAAATTTCCAATAAATTCAATAAAACAACAATAATTACTATAAACCACATTTAATGCTGACAGAAAATAATACTATTAAATACATGGAAACAAATATAAAAAGGTTTATACATTCGATATACGAAATCGCAAACACCTCTCTCACTCACACACAATAAGTTAGAGTGAGATGTGAATACAAGCATAATGATGCTACAGCACTTCTAATCCCTCTAGTATGAATTACAAAATAACGCCGCGTACGCACGAACGATCAAAACCATGGTGAACACAAATATTGAACACCTAGTCTTGTTGACCATGTTTTTGTTCGTTCGTGAAAACACAGCTTAACAGCAAAAAGATGTTACAAAAGCTTACATTATACAAAATAATACATTTCTTAGCATATAATTTTAGTGTTGTTTTTTTTGTTCATGCCCCAGACAGTGAGTAGCTTTAGGTAAACAATGTGATTAAAAACGCATAAAAAATGTCATGTCTAAGCAGATTCCATCGGTGACCACTCCAAGCTTTTTCCTTCTTGAGGCAGGCAGATCACTAATATGTAAAAGCGAATAGCTCGCAAGGGCACGCGAAAGCGGTGCAGTCCTGCTTTTGGGAGAGAAGTATAAAAACTAAAAACTATATGTTTGTACACACATTTTCATTTAAAATCATAAATGTTTAGATATGAAAGTTTATCGCTATGGACTTAAATATTGTTATGAACAAGTATTTTCGAAATAAATGAATAACAAATCTTTAAAGAAAGAAATAATCTTTCATAACTTTAATAAATAAATTTAAAACGATAAATAAAACTGGGACAGCCACGCACCTAGATTTACGTTTGTTGTTTCGATCCGTGGAATCTCCCTCGGTGGTGATAATCTCGTGCGCTTCCTCGCCGATGATTCCATTCAGCATGTCCACAACATTGTAGATCGTCTTCAACTTATTCTGTATCTCCAACTATAAGGAACGCATTGATGCCAAACATTATAGATCTTGTAGAACAAGCCTTATATTAAAGCAGAAGACTAGTATAAACAAATATGAGCTGTAAGTATTTAAGTATAAGATATATTTTTTTGTATTGCAAGGCAAACCTGTAACTTGGTGTTTTCCTTCAAAAACCTCTTAGTGTCGGGACTCGGCGATCGTTTAGCGTCGCCCCGCAGTTCGTTCCGTTGGTCTTTTAATGTATCCATCTCCTTCTTGAGTATGTTTGCTTTCTTTATGTAGTCTTCTCTTTGCTTGGACAATGCTGCTTTCTGTTGACGCATTTCTGATTCGATGGCCGCTGCGAAAATATTTTGTTTTCTTTTATTAGACTTTATTAGGTTAGTAGATTAAGTGTAGTGTCATATTGTGAACAGGTAAGAAATCTTTAATGGTTTCACTTGACACAATAATCCAATACAACACTACACTTAATGAAAGCAAAAATATGTAAAAAGACTTCTCTTAGCTGTCATTGACCCAATTCTGCTAAATTATCTTTAGAGGCAGTTCCAAGTAGCATTTTGGAATTCTAAAACTCAGTTTAAAATCATGCAGGGATCGCAAGAAATAGCAGAATGTGGTTGTAGGCGGAACATTAATTATTTTGTTAGTCAAAGCAGTAACAATGTTTCTTCTGTCGATTTCTGTTGGATTCTTCACACCGGTATTTTTAATTACTGAAACTTGTAGCACATATATGTACAAACTCAGTGGCAATAGGTAAATCAAGAGACCCTGAAATAGAATATTTTTAGATGACAGAATATTTTGGGGTAAGATCGTAATTATAGATACAATAAACATAATTAGTACAGACAATTATGCTTAAGTGCGCACTGAAATCCTATGTTTTCAAAAACACCTTGAACCATCACATTATTTTTAACCTAATCTAACCAGTACTGTCTCACAATAGGGCAAAGGCCTTACTTCCCCTTTTCCACACTATGGTCCATTGGTTCAGGTATTTAATTGAAGGTAAAGAAAAGAACCATGTGACTTAGTCAATGCACTAAATGTAGGTAACACCAGTCAATTCAGTTGTCTGTAACATTCTTTATAAATTATAACATTGCTAAATCGAAGAGTACAACTATGGTTCCATTATTGGTATATGGTTTTTTATTTATCTTTAGTTAACTACCTACATGTACCATATAATTAAATAATAAAAAAATACTCCACACAAATAGTTGAACTACTGAATAAGTGTAACTAACATTGAATTAATAGGTTATGCATGTGGAAACCTAAAAAACATGTATCAAAACGCAATTATTGAGCTTGTAGTGCACTTGAGTAAACAATAAAATTCAATAAATGTCAAAAAAAAAGGATAAATTGTGGCTGTGTTTTAATTTTTAATTCATACAGTATTTGGAAATAATACATTGTTTCCAATGCTTCTTTAGTTTAAGTGATTTTGAAGTAAGTTCTAATATCTGAAGGCCAGATTCTCAGAGACAGTCTACGTTAAAAACTTAAATATATACGTGATTGATTGAGCAAGCCCCAAAGTAAGCCCAAGACTTGTGTTATGGGATACTAATTCAATGATACTATATTTTTATTATTTGACGTGTAAAAGTGATCAGTGATCTTACTTGCTTAATAAACGATTTCATTTCATTTCATTTATAATAGAAACATAGGTATATAAATAAACATCCAATACCCAGGCCAATCATGGACAGATCGTTTTCCATCAAGACCTGGCCAGGGATCGAACCCGGGGCCTCCACGTCGCAGGTAGGGGTGTTGACCACTGCGCCACGGAGGAAGTTAAATTGAAATTGAGATTATACAATTAGTAATGTTCTTAACATTATGAGATTTGCCCCTCAGAATTCATGACGATATTAAACAATAAACATTGTTTAGATTGAACAATGAAAGTTTGAATAAAATATAAATAATTGTACAATTCCTCAATTTTTTCGCAATTCCTTGTACCAAGATGGTAATTTAAAGATAACACCAGCTTACACATACTTCTTTCGCCCTCTTTCTAGAAAAAGAACACTTACTTACACACAACCCTTCTTATGTAATAGGCAATAAAAAAAAAAGAAATCTTAAAGACCTGTAAACAAAAATTTAAAATAAGTGTAAGAAGAAATTGGAAGCCATACCTTCTTTCTTGATCTGATCTTCAACATTGTTATGGAAGGTAACAGGAGGTGCTTGTGAGGGTGGTGGTGGCAGTGACATCTGATTCCACGCTGACATATCTGGAGGAAGTGGTGCTTGGGGAACTGCACCCAATGTCGGGAACTCATCATAGATACCAGAGTATGATGGCTGGTAGTTAGTTGTGTAGTTTGCTGGTGCAGTTACTCCCTTTAAATTCAAAGGAGGTTTTGTAATGACAAATAATCCCAATAGTACAGATTCCAGTATATAGCTACTAGAAACTAGAATCTATAAAATTTAATAGAGTTTCAACTTTATTGCTATTAGGTTAGATTTTATATGGGTGTGTTCATATAAGCAGTTGTACGAGTAAGATATTGACGATAGTATTCAGTAATAATATTTTTGTTAAGCTAGAAGGTAAATGCTAAGGCTTTGATTTCCTAGGAAAATGGTTCCATTAAAGTGATGATCTTGAAAATCTGTAAATTTTAGGTTATAATAAAGAATATTGAAGTATATTACAAACTAACCAAGGCACTACACAAATTAACTCACTCCTTATTTATCTAGCAGGATGTAATAACTAACTATGTTATAAACAATATTTCATGTATTTAAACTACATTAATAGACTCTGGAGATGTCATCCTACAAGGAAAAGTAGCAGCACCTTCTGGGACCAAATGTGTTTCCAAACAGTCCAAGAAATCATTGAACTATACACAAAATTTCATTCAAATCAGTCCAGAAAATTATCTACATACAATAAGATATCAAATAAGAAATTGCATAGAAAACTTTTAAATGATTGAGAAATGTTAAGGCATTAAAACCTTATAAATCTCAATACCTATCATAGCACTGGTGTTTATGATTGCCATTGATTGAAGATTGTACAATATATAAATATAGTTTAAAAAACTAAAAAAACATGCTTTTAAAGAATATGTAACTAAAAAGTTGAAAATATTTTTTAAAAAAGTGTGAGGTGCTGTGTGCCATAATTTTTGTATATTAGGCGCCTCACATTTAAAAAAAAAATTAAGTTTTTAGTTCGATATTCTTTAAAAGCATGTTTTTTTAGTTTTTTAAACTATATTTATTTTCAACATTTTACTTAGTTCGATATTCTTTAAAAAAAAAACGAACAAACATATTGAAAACGGTGGAACAATTTACAGTAATGAGCCGCTCACTCTTAGTCCAAAGAGTCAGAGACGGACAAACAAGGAAGCAAGCAAGCAAACAAACAAACAAACAAGCAAGCAAGCAAACAAGCAAGCAAGCAAACATACAAGTGAAGCTAATAAAAAGCATGTAAAAACAACAATGCTGGTAACAAAAGAATCTATTTTAGCTGATTCTATAAATTCAGTTTTAATTATTTCTTATTCATATCAGATCTTCGACTTAACTTTCATTCTTATAATATTGGCAGGATTTGACCTTACTAAATTAATTTTACATAGTACTTTTTCACACAAAACTGCTGAACAGATTTGGATGACATTTGGCACACAAGTGGTTTATAACCAGGATTAAAATAGAATATAGATTTGATTTGGATATTCTCATGGATTAAAACTTATGTGGATGAAACCACGGGCATCAATATTAATGTACATTGATGGGCAACTTGATCTTTTACCAAATCAAAGTTAATTTAAAATAAAACAATATCATTTGTTTGTTTTGATGGCCTTTAAACCCATGTGTTCAAATACAATCTGGTCAAGTGATTACATGAAAATATATGGATGATCAATTGATCACATATGTATACATGCAGTGTCCAGATTTGTTAAAAACAGTAACAAGATAACACCCATTTGCAACTGGATAAGCCAGAATTTAAGTCTGAGCTTTTTCAATATTACTACAACAAAATAAATATATACATCAGTGTTAAAAGTACCTCTTGTGGCACAAAGCCAGTGGGCGGCTGTGGAGGAAACCCTATGTTCTCTTGAAACTGTTGGTTCTCCCACAGCTCACTTGGCTCTGGCAACTTTGATATCTCGCTCAAAATGTTCTCGTCAAGAAGGTCTTTTTCATTCTTTCGCGGTGATCGGCTCCTCTTGTTATTGTCATCTCTTCGAGGAGGCGTACGGCTTCTCTTACGTAGTGGCCGGCTTCTATAATCATTACGATCTCGTTCACGGTCTCTTTCACGTTCATGTTCGCGATCGCGGTTTCTATCCCAATTGTTATCCCTGGCGTAAAATCTGAGGTCTTTTCTGTGGTCACGAGACATCATCAATAGTTATTTTGAACGTAATTTCCAAAATATATTTCGTTTGTTAGAAAACACACGCTTTGTTTGACGTTTGTTCCGCCATTTTGGAGTTGCAACCATAAAAAAAGATATCTGTTTTATTGTCTGGCTCGATTGCTAGACATATAAGCCAAATATGTTTCCACAGAGCAAGTAATCACTAAGTTTTATGTAATACTAGCTTTCCGCCCGCGGCTTCGCCCGCGTGGAGGTCGGTTATATCGCGCTTTTTAGATTTCCCTCGGGAACATCAATTTTTTCCGGGATAAAAGGTAGCCTATGTTCTTTCTCAGGGTCTAATGATTGTCTGTGCCAAATTTCATCAAAATCGGTTGAGAGGTTTAAGCGGGAAAGCGTAACAGACAGACAGAGTTACTTTCGCTTTTATAATATTAAGTATAAAGTATAATATGTATGGATGTTTTATGCAAGGAATTTCTATCTAAACTGGAATGTGAACTAGCATAAGTCTCTTATTTAAAAGAAGACTCTATCATAAGAGCAATAAGGTCGATTGGAAATAAAACTTTATTTGAAGAGAACACGGTCCGAGGGAGAAAGTTTCCCAGTAGCCCTCTGTCTCTTTCTAAGTGTTACCCGTATTTATTTTTTGAAATTTTGTTTGAAACCAACAATTTCGATTAGAAAAAAGAGGGTGAAAAAGGGTTCCATTAATGTGTGCAATAGTGGGTCATACTCTGGATGCGGAATATAATTCTTTAAGCAAGGTTTTTGCGGTAATCACATACAAATTATTTTGTTTGTATGTAGGGTGACCATAAAATTCGGAGTAATTAATAAATGTGCACTTTGTCATTGTGTGCATAATAAGTAAGTGACTTTTATTTGGGTATTTACAAAGACATTAAATTCTGCTTTCTTGTAGATATTTTATTTATCTAAAGGTACAGTTTCGGGTAGATGGACCTGTTGTCTTCCGTACATCATCAATTTATTCATTCATTTTTAAAATTCAATAATGAAATTAAAAAGTTCGCATCCATGCCTAAATGTTCATTAAAACTCAGGTAATATAAGTGAAAAAAAAAAAAATACGTACATTCCTTATAAATTCCATTATAATAGTCACCCTAAACAAGGACAGAGGGCTACTGTGAAGCTATCTCCCTCGGACCGCGTTTTGATCGATAGTTCACATTCCAGTTTAGATAGAAATTCCTTGGTTTCATGTATAAACAAACTTGCAAATATGACTGTTTTTTTTTTTAATTTATTTCATGACCATGGATACAAGTCCTTCAGTCGAAATAACACACGGAACACACGGAATCCTAACTTAACTTTGTTGTTTTTATTGTTGCTGTAGAAGATGACAATTACGCATCCCCGAGGAGTATGGGGAACTCCCCGGGATAAAGTCTCCCGGTATACCCAATAAAACCACAGCGGCACACCGACGTCGCCTTAGTGGCGGGGTCATGGGAATCTGGCAGAGCCTGCGCTACCAATCTTCTGCCGGCGAATACTGCCTAAAAGGTAGCCCTCAATGGTCCCTCCGTAGGGAGGGGCCGGGCTGGGTGCGTCTTCTTGTGCAAGAAGACGCAACAGCCAAGGGTTTTTTAGCGAGGTGTCCTTCCTCTTAGCCCCACTCGCTTGCACGCATGCAAGCGGGGCCCCCAGCTCCTCTCAGTGAGGAGCCCGGGTTGTTCGACGGCGACCCGGAGTTCAGGTCGTGTCAGCTCACCTGGAGTGGTGGCCGACTCGTTGCACGTATGACCGCAGAAGCGGTCCCCGAGTCTGGCTTTGGTCTGCGCCGGTAAAACCAGTAACCCCCATATCTAGGGGCCGTTCCCTTATCCGCCATCCCCAAGGGGTATGTGGGACTCCCCGGATGATAGGCTCCCGGTACACCCATTAAAAACCACAGCGGCACAACGACGTCGCCTTAGTGGCGGAGTCATGGGAAACCGGCAGAGCCTGAGTTACCAATCCCCCGCCGGCCATTCCCGCCTAAAAGGCGCCGACACTCGCGCGCGCCTCCGCCTCGGGGTCTATCGAATAGAGGGCGGGG
Organism: Sesamia nonagrioides; assembly: GCA_017933935.1. Lineage (NCBI taxonomy): Eukaryota > Metazoa > Arthropoda > Insecta > Lepidoptera > Noctuidae > Sesamia > Sesamia nonagrioides. The sequence goes on from JADWQK010002053.1 coordinate 114,793, forward strand.
ACTTCCCCATGTCCCTCGCCCCTGGACCCATTCATGGGGGGCGGAAGAGGGCGTTATCCGCCCTTCCTCGGCGCCCGGTGCGTCTTCTGCGGCCCGGGAAGGGAGTTGAGATCTTCCTATCCCGTACCGCAGCTTCCTTCTACGACATCACATCCTCGTAGAAAGACACCACCGCGTCCCATGACTCTGCGCTATCGAGCATCCTCCGCACTACTGCCGGCAGGGTCAGGTCGCCTCCTACTTCATTTGCGAGGACACGGCGCTGCTCCTCCCAAGCTACATACTGTTAAGAAGTATGGCTACGCACCTTCTTTAAGGTTTTACAAGATGCTGGCCTCTATGATTATATCTCATTGTGGTTGCTATGTTAGCCTGTCACTTTGTTACTTTATATACTTCTAATTTGTGTTTTTTGATTTCTACTTATAAATAATAACTCGTATTAATTTTCACAAGCAGTTCTTATTTATTCGTTAAAATGGTAGCAGAGAATAAATTTACGAATTGAATTGCGGGTGTTTCTTATTGGCAAATTTATTTTTCGAAGAAAAATAATAAGGGCAAGTCTAACATACTCCGAAAATTCGTAAGAACCGTTAGCAAAGGTTCGGTAGGCCTGCAGTGAAGATGGACAAGTCAATTGCAGAGGTTTCGAAGGTGCGAATTGGAGATCTAGATGCCAAAAAGTTTAACACGTGGAAGTTTAAAATTTTCATGGTGCTTATAGGTATACCTGGGGCAAAAGATTTATTGGAAGGTACAAAACCGAGACCAATACTTATGCCAAATGCCACACCTGAAGAGAAAACGAGGTATGAAGTAGATGTAGCAGAATATGACAAATTAGACAGTATTGTGTCCGTCTTGCTTTTGTCAAATTTGCCTGATGACATAATAGAGAAGATGATGCGTTTTACGTATTCAAAAGAAATTTGGGATGAACTACAGAGACTATATGGAGGTTGTGTCGTAGACCAAAGCTACACGACGTGCAAAACTTTTTTCTCATACAAGAAAGATGCTACACACGATATGGCGGCACATATTTCGACGCTGAAGAATTTGTGGCATGAACTACACAGAGCGCTGAACCTTGAAAAGGATTTACCAGACATACTGTTGATCTACAAAATTCTTGATACTCTGCCGCCGGAATACGTGATGTTCGAATCAAGTTGGTTATTGATGACGAAAGAAGAACGCACCGTTAACAACCTTACTGTCCAACTGTGTTCACATGAGAAAGTTCTTGCAAAAGTCAAAGAAGAACAAGATGGAGGCAGCACCAGTGCCGAAGTCTTGTGGGTAAAGACAAAAAATAAGGATGGAAAAGTAAGCAACGTTAATAAAAACAAGCAAGAGATACAGAAAAATAAGAAAAAGTGCAAATACTGTGGAAAACTCGGTCACTTTGTAAAGCAATGTGAGAAATGGATTAGTGATGGAAGGCCAAAGAAGTCAGAGAAGGACACTAAGAATGTCAACATGACAATTTTATCCATCACTGGAAATGAATGCAAAGATTCAATAAATTTTTATGTGGATAATGGGGCAACCAGCCATGTAACAAATAGAGATGATCTTTTTGTCGAATACAGCCATTTCAAGAGCAAGCACACAGTACGCGGAGCTAATGGGAATGAAATTCAAGCTATAGGAATTGGGTCCATTAGAGGAGAAGCACAAATAGGTAATGGTGAAGTAAGACAAATTTTACTTAAGGATGTATGGTATGTACCCACCATTTCAAAAAATCTTTTTTCTGTACTTGCGGCACATGATTCTATTGAAAACAGTACATTTGAATCAACTCCAACGACTTGCATTTTCAAAGTTGATGGTGATAAGCGACTGATTGGTACGCGAGATAAGCATGGTGATCTCTATCGGTTGCAAATGAGATGTTTAAAGCCTGCTGAAGTAAATCAGTTATCTACGCCAAACCTGATTCAACTCTACCATGAGCGTTTTGGACACCAGAATAAGTCACATGTAAAGAAGTTTTTGGAAAAGGAATTGAACATAAAAACAGAAAACAGCCATGAACTCTGTGAAGGTTGCATTTATGGTAAGTCTCATCGGCTAAAATTTAGAGCCAGAGAGAAAGCAACAAAACCAGGTGAGCTGATCTGTACAGATGTTTGCGGTCCCTTCCCTTATTCATATGCTAAGAATAGATACTTTGTGCTATTCAAAGATGTTTATACCGGGTATCGTTGGATATATTTAATGCAAAACAAGTCGGAAGTTTATCAAAAGCTGTCACTGATGCTAGCTGAAGTTAAGTCAGCAGGGGTTAAAGTGAAAGAAATTTTGAGCGACAATGGAGGAGAATTCGATAATGGGAATGTTCGTAGAATACTTCAAAAAGAAGGTATCTTACATAGGTTGACGATGCCTTATACTCCACAACAAAATCCTACTGAGCGAGAGAACAGGACTGTTGTAGAAATGGCTCGGGCTATGATGTACGCCCATAGAGAAATGCCAGCGCCGTTATGGGCTGAATTGGTTTTGACGTCGGTCTATATCCTGAATAGAACGGGACCAGGACCTGATGGAAAATCACCGTACGAAGCATGGCACGGTAAGAAGCCAAGAGTGAAACATTTGCGTGTGATTGGAATTACATGCTACCCCCATCTTCCTAAGGAAAAACGGAAGAAACTAGACAAAAAGGCGCAGAAAGGAATTTTAGTTGGTTATGACAATAACGAAGGCTATCGTATTTGGGATGAAGAACATCACAAATTAATCCGATCACGTGATGTAATTTTCGAAGAGTACCCTTTGCTTAGAGAAACTGAAAATGTGCTAGATATTAAACCGAAGTCTATTAATATACAGCCGAAGTCTCTAAGAAGCTGCAGCCAGTCAGAAAGCCAAAAATTCCACCTTGATTTTCTGGGATTCCATTATGGTTCTAACGAGCACTTTGATGTCGGAGAAGCATCAGTGAATGACAATGATACAGTCAATGGCGAAGAGGAAGTAGTTGTTGATGAAAACGTTGTTCCTGATGAAAATGCTGAGACAGAACAAAGTTTGGATATTGGAAACAATGAAGACGGAAACATTACACAAGGTTCTCAAACTGGAAGTGAAGATGTTTACGATGATGCAATTGAGGATGACCAAGAGTCTGTTCAAACTGAGAATGAGAGCAGAATGACTCTACGCAATCGAGACAACCTAAAACCTCCAGCTAGATATCGAGACTTTGTTTGTAACGTCTGTCGTACACAAGGTAAATCCAATGAACCAACAGAACCGACTTCATATAAAGAAGCTGTCAAAAGCTTTGAAGCTGAAAAATGGTGTGAAGCGATGGACGATGAAATTAAATCATTAAAAGAAAATTGTACATGGGATTTGGTGGACTTACCGAAAGGGAGGAAAGCAATCTCCTGTAAATGGATTTATAAGATCAAAACCAATCCAGATGGGACGGTCGATAAATATAAAGCCCGTCTAGTAATAAAAGGCTATTCGCAGAAAAAAGGCTTAGATTACTACGAGACATTTAGTCCCGTGGCAAAAACAAGCACGATAAGGGCTGTCTTGAGTGTTGCTGCCCAAGAGAATTTGACATTGTCACAATTCGATGTATCTACAGCGTTCTTGTATGGAACCTTGCATGAGGAGATCTACATGAAGCCTCCTGAAGGATACCCTGATACATCGGGTAAAGTGTGCAAACTCAAAAAGAGCTTGTACGGTCTAAAGCAAGCTCCGAGATGTTGGAATAGCTGCATTACTGAACATATCTTAAAGATTGGATTCAAACAATGCGAGAGTGATCCATGTCTCTTCGTTAGAAACAAAGACAGCAAAGAAAAGAAGCTGATTCTTGCGTTACACGTTGACGACGGATTGATCGCTTCTGCGTGCCCAAAAGAGACTGAAAGTTTTTTAAGTGAATTGAAACAGCGTTTCAAAATTACAATAAAACCTGGGTCATACTTTTTGGGAATAGAAATAGAAAGAAAGACTGATGGGTCAATAAAAATTGATCAAAAGGGTTACGCTCAACGCATTTTAGAGAGGTTTAACATGCATAACTGTAAAGCTGCTGTGACACCTATAGTCAAAGATGCTAGTGTACGAGAAAAGGAGAAAGAAACATCAACTGAATTTCCATACAGACAAGCAGTTGGTGCACTTTCATATCTAGCTGTTGGGACAAGACCGGATATATATCTTATGCCATCAGTGTTGTCTCAAGGAAGTTAGACGATCCCAGTCTTGAGGATGTGGCGAGAGTGAAGAGGATTCTACGCTACATTAAGGGAACCATCAATCATGGTATTACATACAAATCTTCCACTGCGACAAACTGTATACAAAGCTACAGTGATGCAGATCATGGAGGAGATCCTACTACGGGACAATCGACCTCAGGAATGATCTGCCTATATTCGAAAGGAGCGATCACCTGGCAGAGTAAACGGCAGAAAACAGTTGCGATATCCTCAACAGAAGCTGAGATAGTGGCTGCAAGTGAAACAGCAAGAGAAATACTATGGCTTAAGAGAATATTGCAGTTCATGGTAACTGGAGAAGTTCTTGCAGAGCTCTACTTAGACAGTGAGTCTGCGATACGCTTGGCTCATGACCCACCTTTTGAACGTCATCAAAGGACGAAACACATTCAGATTCGTCATTTCTTTGTTCGTGAATGTGTTACCATGGGGAGATTAACTGTTCTAAAAGTGGAAGCAGCAAGGCAACTAGCAGATTTTCTTACCAAGCCGTTGTTTAAGCCGCGAATAAAAGAGTTGAGTGCTCTTGGAGGCTTAGCATAGCTACAAAAACAAGACGGGATGTTAAGAAGTATGGCTACGCACCTTCTTTAAGGTTTTACAAGATGCTGGCCTCTATGATTATATCTCATTGTGGTTGCTATGTTAGCCTGTCATTTTGTTACTTTATATACTTCTAATTTGTGTTTTTTGATTTCTGCTTATAAATAATAACTCGTATTAATTTTCACAAGCAGTTCTTATTTATTCGTTAAAACATACTCGGAGAGCGTGTGCTGCGCCGTGTCCTCCCCGCATTGGAGGCAGTGGTGGCACCGAGCGTCTCCCTGCCTAAGCGACGCAGGTACTTGCCGAAGTAGCCGTGCGGGCCGTGCCCCGACAGTAACTGAGTCACCCTGAACGATAGGGAGCCTTCTTCCGAGCCAGTCGTCGAGTACTGGCCGGATCGCCTCGACGGTAGCGAGGCCGGCGGTAGGGCGCATAAGTCCCTACCGCCAGTCCGCAACCAGGACTTGACGGAGCTCCTCTCGGCGCAGCTCGATCTGCCGCTGCACCGGACTGGACCCATGTACGCTCTTCCTCGCGCCATCCGTACAATGACGCGAGTACTTTCGCCTCTAATCCTCATCATCATCATCATTTCAGCCGAAAGACGTCCACTGCTGGACATAGGCCTCCCCCAAGGTTCTCCACGACGACCGGTCCTGCGCCTCCCACATCCAGCGGTTTCCCGCGACCTTCACCAGGTCGTCGGTCCACCTTGTCGTCGGTCCACCTTGTCGGGGGCCTACCCACGCTACGTCTTCCGGTGCGTGGTTGCCACTCGAGAACCCGTGGGCCCCATCGGGCATCGGTCCTATGGGCAATGTGTCCAGCCCACTGCCATTTTAGTGTTGCAATTCTTCGGGCTATGTCGGTTACTCTCGATCTCCTGCGGATCTCCTCATTCCTGATTCGATCGCCCAGTGAAACCCCAAGCATAGTTCTCTCCATTTACTTTATATTTTTTCTTACTCCTCCGCTATTCTTTTCTGATTAATTTCGTTGCGGGACCCAAGACAGTTGAATCGTTTCTCCGGGACTCGTCGAGCTTCATTGCTCGGCGTTTTTCTAGCGGTCTCCACTGTTGATTCTGGCTTTCAGGAGTTGCAGTGGGTTGGGAACAGTGTGGTGGGTTTTTCCCTTTAATTTTTTTTTAATTTTTTTTTTTGATATGGCATCTCATAGTTGACCTAGAGAGGTCGTCACTATTTAACCGGGCTATCCTGTGGCTGCCTTAAATGAATTTAAAGCCTCCAGCCAGGGCTATTAAAAGCTAAGCGACTACGCTAAGGGCACCCCATAGTGGGGTACGAACCTCGGCTTAGGGTGTCACTAGAAAAACAGCAAGGGACGGCTGGATCGATTTCTTATATTTGATTCGGTTTGATGACCGCGGCGTTTCCTAGTACTAGCTCTGAGAAGAAACGTTCGAAACAAACTCAGAGGTCATAGTTGGGAGTTTATATTTACTGGCTCAGCTGCGGCGCGGGCTGGCCGTCATCGGACAAGGGACGGGGGAGGGGGCTACTACGTTGAACGCGTCGCGATGGACCTCGGCGGCGAGGTCGGTAGGTCGGTCTTTTCTTGTGTATTGTGCTGGTGGCCCTATTGGTTTGCCCTTTAAGTGACTTTGAGCCTTCTTATAAGGCCCATTGTTAGCGTGTCACGTAGCAAAATATAGCAGCAGGCGACATCTCGTGGACTAGGGCTGAACTCGGGTCACATATATTACATCGAGCCGAGAGATGGCGTTGCGCGAAAGGACGGTCGTTAATATAATAAATAAATTTAAATAAAGAACGACCGGGTTAAATAATATAAAAGAAGGACTTAAAATAAAGATATTAAAAAATTAGGAACCAACTCATGAGTCTGAGTTAAAAATACAAGTCGCGGAACGCACGAGTCTATGGTTCAGGAAAAGACAATTGGGAGCGGTCGGTCGGAACAGAGGGAAGCTTCGAGAAAAAAAAGAATGACCGAAGCTTGCGTGGTGTCGCGAGTTCTTTTGTGGAAATAGCCGGTACCCAAGGCTGGCGTTTGGTGCAATAAGCCCCATGGGGCGGTGCATATGAAGTCTGGCTCATCTCTCTGTGAGTATTCATTTCTGTACCCGGAATATTTTCTCCACGTGTTTTCTTGTTCTGTAGTAGGTACTGAATTAGGTTAATTGTTGTTCTAGATTTGGCTCTATTGGCGGGCCTAGGGTGGGAACCCGTTTTGGGAGGCGTCGCGTTAATTTATCTTTGGTGGCCTTGATTCCCATTGGATCAGGCTTGTTGGAGTGGATGTGGCTGAACCCTGATGGTACGGCACATCAAGTTCTCTTTCGACGACGACTAGACAGGTATAAGCTGTCATGATTATTTTGCTCCTGGTGTTCCCGAGATACCTAATCCCGCAGGCCGCGTTCAACCGTGCATTAATCTGACACCCGTCAGTTAGTGAAGCCAAGGGTCTTTGTACCGCAGTCTAGAAGAGTAATCCAGTAACGCAGTCTAGAAGAGTAATCCAGTAACGCAGTCTAGAAGAGTAATCCAGTAACGCAGTCTAGAAGAGTAATCCAGTAACGCAGTCTAGAAGAGTAATCCAGTAACACAATCTAGAAGTGTTAGTTAGAAGCGTGGACTCCCTGTCCTTGTTTCTGTGTTTTGATGTATCTAGTGATTGAGAGTGAGTTTCCGACAGGTTGCATTTAAGTAGGCGATTGGCTTGATATTGTGTGCATAACCTGAGATACTTTGGTAACGACTGAGCCGTGATCACAACGGTTCTCCTCACGAATCCTCATCAAGCGACCCTGAGCTTGCTGAATTGTCTCATGTGGATTCCCTGTCCCACTCCGACCCGAGACGGAGTGAGTCAGGAAATCGCCTAGGTAAGTTAGGAGTTTGTTTTGTCATATATTTATGACACAGGGTAATTATAAAATAAATTTGTAATTGTATCCATTTATTGTTTTATTTAATGCTCCTAGCTACCAAGTATTTATTTACATAATTAAATTTACTGTAACTGCCGGGTTTTGATGAGAGACCCCCTTTCTTTTTTTTTAAAGCGTTACAAGCGACTAGGCCACGTCTCAATTCCATAAGTCATCACTGGCAACACACACTGGTCGAAGCCTTTTGTCTTGAGACACTGCGGTATTTCGGACGAGAAGATTTTACGTAGCTTCCCGAAAGCCGGACGAAGCGTTTCGCCTCCTCCTTTATACCGCGTACATCGAGGGACTGGAATAGTTTGCCAGCGGCGGTGTTTCCGTCGGACTACAATTTGAGTGTCTTCAAGGCTAGAGTGAATAGGCTCTTAATAAACTAGTGCGCTTTACCATCAACGACTGCGTCGCTGCTTACCATCAGGCAGGATTGCGGTCAAGCGCTAGTTTATAATATAATAATAATAAAAAAAAAAGCAGCCCAGCCGAGTTGGATTCGACGATTAACCTCTTTCCCGAAGTTGGACCTTCCTAACTGTATAGTTTGTCCCAGGTACACGTAACTGTCAACAACTTCGAGAACAGAGTCTCCAATCTTTATAGGAGTCGGTACAACATGGGCATTAGACATGAGTGACTTTCGTCTTGTCCATGTTCCTTTTAAGACCGACTCGCTCGGAGGCTCTACTGAGGCCTTCGAGCATTGTACTCAGGTCCTCCGCGGTCTCAGCCATAACTACGATATCATCAGCAAGCCGAAGGTGTGTCATGTACTCGCCATTGATGTTGATGCCCAGTCCTTTCCAATCCAGAACCTTGAAGACATCCTCCAATGCAGCGGTGAACAGTTTCGGGGAGATAACATCTTCCTGTCTGACACCACGCTGCAGAGGTATTGGTTTCGAGGTCTGGTCCTGTATTCGGACTGACATAGTGGCGTTTTCGTACAAACCCTTCAGCGCTTCAATATACCGGTAGTCTACTTGGCACCGCTGGAGAGACTGCAGTACAGCCCAGGTCTCGATTGAATCAAAGGCTTTTTCGTAGTCCACAAACGTCAAGCAAAGGGGTAGGTTATACTCCTCGGTCTTCTGTATAACCTGCCGCAGCGTATGTATGTGGTCTACTGTGCTGAAGCCTTTTCGGAAACCGGCTTGTTCTCCCGAACAAGCCGGTTTCCGAAAGGGTTTCAGCACAGTAGACCATATACACTTACGACTTGCAGCCTCCCGGCTGGAAGTCGTCAAACCTGCAGGCGAGACGATTCGTGAGGACTCCCGAAAACAACTTATAGACATGACTCAGAAGTGAGATGGGTCTGTAGTTTTTCAAAAGGGTATTGTCACCCTTTTTGAAAAAGAGTACCACCACACTTCTGTTCCATGCCTGTGGCGTTTTTCCCTCGACTATGACGGAATTAAATAACTTCTGAAGGGCCCTAAGGATCTGTTCACCACCCGCTTTCAGTAGCTGAGCCGTTATTCCGTCATCGCCCGGCGCCTTATTGTTCTTAAGCTGTTTAAGAGCCAATCGAATCTCCTGCAGGCTGACGTCCGGAATATCTTCGGTGTAATGTCGGGTTAATCTTGCTCTAGGGTCTTCAGCAAGATTTAATGCGGGTTTTGTCGTCGAAGTGTAGAGCTGTCCATAGAAATTCTTGACTTCCCTCAAAAGCTCGGGCCCGGACGTTATGATCTTGCCGTCGTCAGTCTTCAGCTTGCTTAGCCGGCTATACCCAATAGTCAGATCCCTAGCGAAAACTTTAGAGCCTCTGTTTCGCTCTATAGCCTCCGTTATACGCTCGGTATTATACCGACGTAGGTCGTCCTTCAGAGACTTTGCGATCTGCTTATTGAGCTGCCGGTATCTGCAAGCATCACTTGACGAACGCAAAACCATCTCACGTCTATCCTCCATGAGCTCGAGAGTGTAGTCCGAGAGCTTTTTAGTTCTATTTGTACGGCGGGTCTTAAAATATTTAGTCCCGACCGTACGGACAGCTTCTACAAACCACTTAGGCATTCGAAGCGATTTTGGAGCTCGATGGGTGCTGGCCGGAGCGTAGACTTCATCAGGTGAGATCTTTCGGACACTATGTTCTGATTCAATGTGCCCTGACCATACGGTGATCGCTGCCGCATTTGAGCGAGTTGATCACTGAGACATCATTGAATATGTGCCTTTTTGTCGTCATAATAAAGTCTATCTCGTTTTTAGTGACCCCGTCGGGACTGGTCGGGACTGGCCGCTGATCACGCTTTTCGAAGAAGGAGTTCATCATAAAGAGTCTCTCCTTCTCCATGACGCCAGCCAACATGTGGCCTCGGTGGTTCCGACGCCCAAATCCAAAATTTCCCAGTCCGAGCTCTTAACAGCTCCGTTTCCCAAGTTTAGCGTTAAAGTCCCCCATGACAACGCTATAGTGAGTTTTAGAGCTATGTATGGCTTTAGAGATGTCCTCATACATAGTCTCTACTTCCTCGTCGGAGTGTGCCGAGGTGGGGGCGTATACCTGAATGACCTTCAGCGAATACCGTTTGGTTATTCTGAGTACCAGGAACGCCACCCTGGTCGACACACTCTCGATCTTCACTACATTGTCCACAAGGGACCTGTGGACGAGGAACCCGACACCACCTTGGGACTGATGATCGCCCTCCCGGAAATAGAGCAAGTTACCGGATTTAAGGATTATCGAGTCCTCACCCTCTCTTCGGACTTCCGATAATCCCAGGACACGCCATCGTAAATTGCTCAATTCTTCCTCCAGTTCAATAACCCTCTCGTCGGTCCGCACCCGCACGTGTGTTGTTGGGTTTAACATTGCATCACCTCGCTCAACTGCCGTATTCCTTCCTATTCACTAAGATTTTTTAAGTGAATGGAGTAATAAACTAGCGCGCTTTACCATCAACGATTGCATCACTGCTTACCATCAGGCGGGATTGCAGTCAAGCGCTAGTTTATAATAATAATTAAAAAAAAAAGTTCAGTGTTGCCAGGTCGATCCGTCGTTGTTTGTGGTAGCCGGATCTCTTCCGGTGATTCTTCGCACCCCTTGCCCCGCCGTTACCTTGGCCGCTACCACAATGACCAGGAATAGCGGAGCTGCCGGGGACTAGGGGTCTTGGCTTAGTCGTGTGTATCATTGGGTACTATTCCAAGGTCCGTATTACAGAACGTCACTCAAACTCAAGCTCTACTTAAGTCTCGTTTCAAGCCTTTTGATTGGTTGAAACTAGATTTAAGTAATGCTTAAGCAGAGATCAATGCTTGAGTTTCGTTCTGGAATACGCACCTAAGCCCGGTATCACACGGGGCACTCTCTAATCCTAATTTAAGCTAACCTATCTCCTTTCACGCGAGAGCCGACTAGTAGGAGGGTTAGGGACAAAGTCATGATGTGGCCACTATGCTACAATATTTATGCACTTTTCACTTCATAAATCACGCGTTTTTATTTAGTAGGGGAGAGCAGGTAGGATTCGTACAACAGGAGCATTCGTACAGTAGTCATATCTCCACTACCAAATACGTCGGAACGTTTCGTATCTTTGTGCGTAATGGCCCCTCATACGCTCAGACTTGCAGTGGAGCGGGCAGTCAGTGCAGCCATTGTGTTCACCGCAGCCAGTTGATAGGTGTTTTCGCTCGACGTAAGTAATTTTTGGATACCTATTTAAAATTGTTTAATTCCGTAAGTAATGATCAAACTGTAAAGTTATTTATTATGCATAATGAATTAATGTTGTAGTTTGCTTTTTTAACGTGAGTTTGGGGATTAATAAGAAGGCGATTTTTATTTTGGTATACCTTTTTGAAAATTTAGGTTGGGGTACTTTCGTACAGTTGCAGGTGGGGTGGATTCATACAGTACGAATCCACCCTGATGTATGTACGAACCTATACAATCAAGAAGTGGTATGAAATTTACTATGGTTTGTTGCTAAAACTCTCATTATTGTATAATTTCAGAACTATGTCGCAAATATATGTATAAAAAAGGGGACCAGAACGGGATATGTAGACGAAGAGGCTATGAAATCTGCAATGAAGGGAGTATTGAAAAAATAATTGATTGGGATGGCCGCTCAAAAACATGGACTTAAACCAACGAAAGAAGCTCAAAAGGAAGGTAATACTCCAGTGCGTGTTTCAGTTCAAAGCGCGCGTCAAATCAAGTATGCACTCGCAGAAGAGGTTCTTTTGAACAAGTACATCTTAGACTACTAAAAAATGCACCATTGATTGACAATTTTGACAAGTGAGGAGACTGGCTTATGAACTTGTGAAAGCAAATAAACTGTATTATCCACCTAGCTGGGAATATAATGCAATGGCTGGTAAAGATTGGGTGGAGGGTTTCCGTAGACGAAACTCAAATTTAAGATTTAGAAAACCCTCTAGAATACCAGTGCAACGAGATCTAATGAATTCCGAAGTTCTTCTCACCAAGATCAGCCATCGATGTCAGGGCCTACGTCTCCCTGCTGATTTACCATCTACCTCAAGTGTGGGAATGATAACGCCAGAAATTATTCGTCCATATCCAATAGTGGATAGAAGTAGGTACACTTGATAAGGCCAAAAATGAAAAACACCCAGAATATCTAGAATATATACGGATACTCCTGAAAAAATAGACCGGAAGATATAGAATAAACCAAAGTAAAAAAAAAGCATAAGCAATAAGTAAAACAGAGGGCTAAGGAAATGAAACAAGCTTTAAAGTTGGTGTCAGAGAAAAAGAGAATAGATAAAAATACAAGAAAAAAAAAACAACAAAAGAGACAAAAGAAATCAATTGAGACTGATAGCGAAGATGAAGATGATTTAATAAGTTTAGAAGGAAGTTCTTGTTCTCCTGGCGACGAGTTGTCTGACGGATCTGATGCTGAAAAGAAAGTACCGGTTATGGCAGAAAACATAAAAAGGCAGCTTCGTGTTGGTAAAGTTTGAGAGGAAAAATCTGTTAAACATTATGTTGGGTAGGTAGAAATCAAATACAGTCCCACAGAATACAAAATTTCCTTTATGAGAAAGAACAGGGACCAGAACCAGAGCCATAGAAATGTATTTTTCCCGATATTAAAGATGAAGGGACAGTTTATTTATATCGGACGTGGTTTCTATACAACACTGTTGTTTCTGAACAACCAGCATCTTTAAATTCGAAAATGATCTCTTTGAGTATAATGTGCAATAGAAGACTTACCTATTGATTACAATTAAAATTTGTTAACCTAATTATTAGAAATCTAGATTATAAAGATGTTTTGTGTCTTTGAGGGTCTCAATAAATGTTAAATTTTCAGTAAAGTCTAGTTTTTATTACTGTGTACGAAGGCTCCCCGCTACGTACGAATCATCCCCATGCTGTGTACGAAGCTACCCCGCGTATGGGGAGCTTTCGTACGAATTCCATTTTTTGATAAAATCGTTATATCTCGGTGGTAATTACTTCTATGAAAATTTAACAACACTACATTTGAAGCCTGATAATGTAGCTATACAATGGAATTAAAATCGTTTTGCAATTATTATTCGTTTCTCTTTTACAAGGCTTAGAATAAAAAGTGTACGAATCCTACCTGCTCTCCCCTAAACGACACTATAAATAATTTAGAAATCCAATGAAAACTGAGCGTGGCACTCATCTTAGCTTTCCCGCCAAAATTCCATATGACTGTGATGCTATACAAGCTTGCCATTTTATTCTTATTGAATAGAAATGGTGAAAATGACATGTAATTTCAAATCCAACAAAGCTGCTTATCAGATTTTTTACTCAGGCAAAGAGCATAATTATAATGCTACAAGTGACGATACTGAAGAACATTTAAAATACTGCATTATTTGTTTTATTAGACCTCTATACTGATTCTCTGTGATTAGACCTGCCCCCTAATCGGCGAACACATTTTTGTCAAAGGATTGCGACTAGTTGGGATCAGTTGCGATCATTCGGACCGCCCATTGGTCCGTTCGGTCCAAACGATCCCAACTAGTCGAAATCATTTGACAAAAATGTGTTCGCCAATTAGGGGGCAGATTAGACCGTAAGTTCGTTTGTATGTAGCGGATATGATTGGATATTTTTTTTTAAACTAAGTAGTTATGATTTCGAAGAAGGCATAGTGTTGATGCTTTCTGGAAGGGTCACTGCATTCTCCTATCAACCCCAGGGTCTCAAAGCAGGGAAAACAAACATGCAAAGCACTAACCTGGATCCAACAGGACAGGAAAAGAGGAATCACCAACGACGGGGCACACGCCGGCCGGTCAGCTATCTTCTTTATGTGGACTTGATGCTGCTTGTTCACTGCCTACACTCGTCAAGCACAGACACACCACCAATATGGAAACTGAGGGTTTATTTGGCCAGTGAAGCCCTTAGAAAGTCAGATATTCGAAATTATTTAGAATAGACGCGGCGTTGTATGCGCTGAGGCCGCCATACATATTTTTTTTGTTCTTTTTCTTGGCACTCTTGAGAGAGGCGCCACCAGCACGAGTTAAGAGAAGCCCGCGCTTATTTAAATCGTCGTTGACGCAACAAGGATGGAAAATGGAAATGCATGGATAAATTATTAGGATAGTTAATGCTTACACATTGCCCCCCACCTGAAATCCACAAGGGTTTCAAGAAGAATGCGAAAAATTAAGAGTGAAATCAGCAATAGCTGGACTATGAGCTACTGCCGAAAAAATGCATAAAAATCTAGTTAATAAGTGTAGATAATATGGAGACTTATTTTAAATAACCTAAAGACAGTGTGTACTTATACTCTAGTTAGGTATATAAAAGGAAAATAAACTAATTAATTGGTAAGGGACAAATCTTTACCACCGGCCTACGAAACGTCTTTCCGTTAGCAGTTTGGAGAGTAACGACTCTAACTACCTGGTCTGAACCTGCATGCACTTGCACGATACGAGCCATTTTCCAAAACATCGGCGGAGTATTAGGTTCGTTAACTATAACTATGTCATTGACTTTGATATTTGGTTCAGGCAAGAACCATTTGCTCTTTTGTTGCAATGTGTGAAGATAATCGCGTTGCCATACGCGCCAAAAGCTTTGAGTAATTTTCCGAAGCATCATCCAGCGAGATCGAGGACACGAATTATCACTTATCGGTTCTTCGGGCAAGGCTACTAAAGGACCTCCCGTTAGAAAATGTCCTGGAGTTAGAACGTCAGACTCTGAAGGATCCGTAGATAGAGTACAGAGTGGACAGGAATTTAATACAGCTTCTATTTTAGCTAATATGGTAAAAAATTCTTCTAGAGTAAGAACTTGAGCTCCAACTACTCGCTTCAAATGATACTTTGTTGATTTTATACCACTTTCAAATATTCCGCCGAAATGCGGTGCTCCAGCTGGATTGAATTTCCAGGTAATGTGGCGATTCGCTAAACCATTTGAAATTTCTGGATAATGCTGATGAAGCAGATTCGCAACCTCATTTAAATATTTATTCGCGCCTACGAAATTTGTCCCACAGTCTGTTACTATTGTATGGCATATGCCACGACGAGAGACAAAGCGGTCTAAAGCGGCAAGAAATGCTTCAGCACTCAATTCTGTTACGGCTTCTAAGTGTACAGCCTTTGAGCTTAGGTACACAAATAAACATAAATAAGCTTTGTAAGTTTTTGCGCCACGACGGCGACTCTCTTTAATGATAAAGGGACCCCCCAGATCTATTCCCGTGGTACTAAAGCAGCGAGCTGGTTGAATCCTGGCTGCAGGTAGCTTGCCCATCATTGGTTGACAAGCAACTGGATTCACTTTAAAACATTTGACACATTTGGATAACACGGTCCGTATCAGGAGCCTTAATCCGGTTATCCAAAATTTTCTTTGAATAAAAGATTGTAAAGAGCGAGGGCCACAATGCAAATATTTTATATGGAAATATTCGACTATCTTTCGAGAGATAGGACATTGTTTAATTAACAAGAAAGGGTGTAACGCAGATGGCGACAGTTGAGCCTCATCGATGCGTCCACCTACTCGCAAAATACCATCATCGTCTAGGAAAGGTGACAGCTTTTGAATAGATTTTACACAAGGTTCATTTTTACGCACCCGGTCAACTTCCGAAGTCATGTAATTATCTTGACTGAATTTAACCAGCACTTTCATTGCTTTTTCAAGCTCAGCACTACTAAGAGGAGAGAGATTTCGGTCTTGCCTGGCCGTTTTAGAGTTAGAAACAAAACGATTACACCATGCTACCATTCTTTGAATTTTTGTAAATGAAGAATGTTTAGAAATTAAGTTCAAAAGTGGATTCTCATCATCCGTAACAAGAAGACTTTTACTTTCTATTGATTTAAGTTCAGGCAAGTTCTCCTTCGGAAGTAATACCTGCCTTTTAGGCCATTGCTCAGGTGATTCTTTCAGCCAAGAAGGCCCTGTCCACCAAAGCGGGTGATCTAGAATCTCTGGACATGATACTCCGCGGCTACAACAGTCGGCGGGGTTATCATTTGTTGATACATAGTACCAGCGATCTCGACTTATTAAATCAGTTGTCTGAACCGCACGATTGGCTACATACATTTTTAGTAAATGAGGGTCAGTGTTAAGCCAAGACAAGGTAGTGCTGCTGTCTGAATAAGCTCGAATGGAATCGATGGAAATTTTATCTTTAAGTAAATTATACATGTGTGATAGAACTTTTGCTAGAAGCACAGCTGCGCTTAGCTCAAGTCGATTCACCGTTGTTGGTTTTAAGGGGGCAACTCTAGATTTCCCTATTAACAAACTGGTCGTGGTTACATTACCGGGTTCATTGGTAACTACACAGATATAAACACAACAACCATAACCTTTCAAAGATCCATCACAAAAGCCAACTAAATGTACTTGAATAGGATTTGAAGGTATGATTAAACGCGGGAGAGTAATATTTTGTAAATCGGACAAATTTGCAGCTATTAAATGCCATTGTTTGACTAAATTTTGGGGAATAGTTTCATCCCATGATAAATTTAAACGCCATAGATCTTGTAGCAAAGATTTAGCAGCAAAAACGACAGGACAAATCCATCCAAGAGGGTCAAAAATGCGAGCTACCAATGAGAGTATGGACCGTTTTGTGAATTTCCATTCGAACGAGTCAGCAAACGTATAAGAAAAGGTATCGTTAACAGGATTCCAACGAACGCCCAATATTTTGACAAACTCACTTCCCGATTCATCAAAAGATTTGGAAGTTTGACAGAATTCTTGAGGGATATCTGTCAGAAGACGAGGATCATTAGAGGTCCATTTCCGTAGTTCAAACTGAGCCTTTGATAGTAACGATATAATATCGTTTTTTAATGCAATAGTTTCTTCGAGAGAAGATCCGCCAGAGGTGATATCGTCCATAAATGTCTCCTCTCGGATAACCTGTGCACGACTAGAATACTCAGCACCGTGGTCTTCAGCAAGTTGATGAAGTGTTCGAATGGCTAAGTAAGGAGAACTACTAACTCCGTACGTAACGGTATTGAGTTCGTATTCCTTTAAAACCTCAGTTGGGTCATTACGCCAAAGAACGTGTTGATAACATCTTTCTTGCGGTCTTATCAATATTTGTCTATACATGCGACGAATATCCGCAGTAAAAACAACTTTGTGAATTCTGAATTTTGTGATTAGATCAACGATGTCTACTTGAAGTTTTGGACCCACATGAACAATATTATTTAGTGACAGGTCACTCGAAGTCCGACTACTAGCATCGAAGACCACTCGTAACTGTGTCGTGGTACTCTCAGGTCGGATTACACAATGGTGGGGAATTATATAACAGTCAGTAGACGAGGACTGCACTGGCTGCATATGTCCGAGATCCTCGTACTGTTGCATAAATTCTTTGTATTCAGTTTTTAACTCATTTGACTAGCAAGTCTTTTTTCCAAATTTAGAAAACGATTAAACGCTTGTTTATATGATTCTCCTAAGGCTGGAGCATCATCTTTAAGCATAATTGGTACAACATAACGCCCATCGGAGGTGCGATACGTGCCTTCTTTATATTTTTGTTCGCATATTTCATCCTCAGGACCGGAAATTTTACATTTCGGCGGCTCCTCGGACTCCCAAAACCGTTGAACGATCTCGTCGAGCGCACTAGAAGACGCGACGAGGAGCGTAACGGGTGTAGCCGGAGTTTTAGCTACCACGTTTTGAAGAAACTGACCACTTATCACCCAGCCGAATACACTAGAGAGTGCGCATGGAAAGCCCGGGCCTGGACTGAAACGTGAGCCAGTATATATCTGGTCAAAACAGTCTACTCCTAACAACAGATCGATCGGACCGGATTTATCAAAGTCCTGGTCGGCGAGATCCAGATGTGTAAACTTATCCTTGACGATTGTCGGCAACGACACCGAAGGAATCAGGGATGTGATTTTAGGTAGAACCACTAATTGAATATCAAACTGAGGAGTGTCACTCAATCGAGGTATTATTGAACCGAAGGTGTGACCTTTAATGCTACACACATAATTTTGACCGATGCCACTTACATTTAATTTACATTTCTTGATATGTAAACCTAATTGTCGCGCACAGCTACTTGTAATAAATGAATCCATCGAGCCACTGTCAATAATTGTACGGACATACTGCCACGAACCATCCGATCGCTTCAAACGAACTACTGCTGTACCAAGAATTTTTGTGCTAATAGGTTGATTTGAAATGTTTGACTGGGTAGCACCAGTTAGAGTAGTGTTCATATCGGGATGCTGGGATGAATCCAGTTCACTAGTATGAGACAGTAAACTCTTATGCGCTTCATGTAACAAAGTATTATGCTTTGCATTACAAATGAAACATGTTGACTTAGATTTACAATCGGTAACAGTGTGACCCGGCCTTAAGCAGTTTTGACATAATTTTAAATCTTTAACTAATTGTTGTCGCTGTGTCATATTCATAGAATGCAATTTACTACAACGGTAGATTGAATGATTTTCATTACAACACACACAAACAATCTGACTAACTTTATTATTATTGTTGGAAGAAATTAGAGATGATTTTGGTTGACGCGATAAATAATCTTTATTTGTATTAGGCCGATTTTGTTTGCTTGTAGAATTTGATGATGGAATATTAACTGGTTGGCTAACTTCTAATACTTTTATGTAATTTTGTAAATAAGTAATGAAGTTATTAAATTTCGGAATTTCTTCAGTGTTTTGTAATTCAAACCTTTTTTTTTCTTTCTGTATCTAAAGGCCTAGACGCAATGTAAAATAAAATAAATTCGCATAAATCATCAATACACAAACCGCGCAAGGCACTAACGCATTCATAAAGTGTGTTAGATAACTCAGATAAGTTAGACAAAGATGGTTTTTGTATGGGATTAATTTTAATTATTTTTTCTAAATAAGCTGTTGCAAGAATACGCTTGTTGTCATATCTGTCCAGTAAAGTTGCAAAAACCACTGAATAATTTGCCGATGTCACAGACACGCCCTTCGCTAATGTCAGTGCATAACCAGATAAACATGACAGCAAATAGTGAAATTTCTCAGTGTCGGATAATGAACTATTATTATGAACAAGTGCTGTATAACTATCTTCAAATGTTTGCCACTTTTCTATATTACCATCAAACTTTGGAATTTCCAGCTTAGGCAACTTCACTTGCGAACGCACGTGACCTTGACCTAATTCCGAGCGACAGCCGCTACCTGCGCTCGCATCGAGAGAATCCGCAAACTCAATAACATAGTAATACAACTCATCGAATGACAGTAACACTTTATGATCGATAACAAACGAAGGGTTAAGCTTTAATTGCAACTGGTTAACATCATTGTTGCATTCCAAAAATCTATTACGAATCTCGTCAATTTTTTTGTACCTAGCTCGAAAAGCTGCAAATTTAGTTTTAGTTTCTTTAACTGTTCTGGCTAAATCGTAAAGTATCTGCATACTTTTAAACTCATATTCCCGCCTTTTAATAGCGGTTATTAATTCCGCTTCGCTCATAGTTCACTTGGTATACGATATCCGCACGCTCAAAAGGATAAAAGTTATAAAAGTAGGTAAAACGGAAAAAGCGTAAGCCGGTAGGTAGGCAGCAATGCACGCGCGAACGCATTGACTGACGTAACGACGTAACGTAAACGTAGCAACTCCCTTTCGATACGCGTGAGTCATACAAAATTACGCAAATGAAATACAAGCACACACGTCTTAAAGTTATTTGTTAGAATATAAGTTTTGACTTTGCGGTAGTTCAAAGCTAATCCGTCTCCCGCCGGAGACAAGTACTACGAGTGTAGGTACCTCGGTACTAAATTCGAGAAACTTCGAACTCACGTTTTTAAAAGTAATTTATGCAATTTGTTATTGAATACAAATAAATGCAGCTTATTACAAGGGAATTAACGAGGTATGAATGTACGATTGAATAGTCAATCGGTCTCAAATAGGAAACAATAACTAGGTATCATGGAATGACCTAGGTTTTAT
Source organism: Sesamia nonagrioides (assembly GCA_017933935.1). Classification (NCBI taxonomy): domain Eukaryota; kingdom Metazoa; phylum Arthropoda; class Insecta; order Lepidoptera; family Noctuidae; genus Sesamia; species Sesamia nonagrioides. Next base: position 135,035 of record JADWQK010002053.1, read on the forward strand.
TTAGACACTTAGAACTTGAAAGGCCAATTGAAATTGCCTTAAGTAGGTAAGTATACAATTAAATTATAATTGGGATTACGTATTTAACGTAATAACGAGAATGGAAAGATTTAATTTCCGATAGTAGGTATTTTTGAAATAACTACGCGAGGAAGATTCCTCACAGGAGGCACCATAATTAATGTGGATGCTTTCTGGAAGGGTCACTGCATTCTCCTATCAACCCCAGGGTCTCAAAGCAGGGAAAACAAACATGCAAAGCACTAACCTGGATCCAACAGGACAGGAAAAGAGGAATCACCAACGACGGGGCACACGCCGGCCGGTCAGCTATCTTCTTTATGTGGACTTGATGCTGCTTGTTCACTGCCTACACTCGTCAAGCACAGACACACCACCAATATGGAAACTGAGGGTTTATTTGGCCAGTGAAGCCCTTAGAAAGTCAGATATTCGAAATTATTTAGAATAGACGCGGCGTTGTATGCGCTGAGGCCGCCATACATATTTTTTTTTGTTCTTTTTCTTGGCACTCTTGAGAGAGGCGCCACCAGCACGAGTTAAGAGAAGCCCGCGCTTATTTAAATCGTCGTTGACGCAACAAGGATGGAAAATGGAAATGCATGGATAAATTATTAGGATAGTTAATGCTTACACACATAGAAATATGAAGAAGCTACGAAATCTTAAGAATCACCATAATATATTGTTATACTCTTTATATTGGTATATTTTATATTGTTATCTCGTTCTTTCTGTGGGGTATGGACAATGTATGGCGCCATTAATGAACTTACGTGACGTCAGATAGTATATTTGACTAGCGGCAAAAGTTGGAATTTTTGTTTTATGTTTTTACATTTTCAACCGACTTCAAAAAGGAAGAGATAACTCCTTTTTTATTTTTGTTCCCGAATAACTTTGTCGTTTATGAACCGTTTTTGATAACTAATTCTTTTTTCGCTAGAAAGAACATATTTCTATAAGGACATCAGGGTTTGATGGTGGAAGACCAGAAAAATCAAGGGGAACTTTCAAAAATTGTAGTGGGCACTAGTCCATTTCCAAGTTTTTTCATTAGCTTTTTTAAAGCACTACAATTTGATAAAGGTAGTAGTAGATCTGATAATGGAGCCGAGAGACAGGCGAGGGAACTCCTCAACGATTCACAGCAGCTACCTTGTGTTTGTGCTCGATTATTTTGTGGGTTATTGTCTAGGTGGGTTGTGACTGTCATTAAGGAGCTGATGATGAAGACAAAGGTCAGTTCAGAGAACTCCTCAACAGTTTACAGTAGATACCTTGTATTTGGACTTAATTTGTTTGTATTGATCAGAATTTTGCACCCATACGGGTTATAATGAAAGTCTGCAGTAGACCTGATAATATAGACCATAGACAGTCGAGGGAATTCTTCAACACTTTGCAGCATTGCAGTTTAATATATCAACAACTACCAACTCGTCATGCAAATGCAGCAATAAGAAAAAAATCAAGAGTCTGAATTTAAGTTGCGTAAAGACTATTACACACATGCCGGCGGCAATGCCGCCGGGTTCATGCCGAGCGGCTATGCCGCCAGCAATACGAGCCGCCGGCACAAGCCGCACAAGGCCGTCAAGCATCACTCCGGTTGTGACAGTCACATAGAACGCTAGTGAAGTGAAATTTTTATTTGGTTGGTTGGCTACAATGAATACGAAAATCATCAGCACTGCCGTCGCAGTGTCACTGCATTTCTGGTATTCCATAATATATCATTTTCATGAAATATTTATATTTAATATTTATCAATTAATAGCAACACAATTTCAATGAAACGACATTTTAATTTGTTGAATACACACAAACCGCACACCACTACCGCTCGAATGCCAGGCACGAACTGCCGCCGACAAGCCGCGTAACCCGCCGGCACACCCCGGCGGCCATGCCGGCGCCTCCTTTGTGCGGCAAAGCCGGCCGGCGGCTTTGTATGCCGCCGGGTGCACGGCGGCTTACCCGGACCGCCGTTGCCGTCCGACTGCCGCCGGGACTGTGTGTAGGAGCCTTACTCGTGTCATCTGTAGCAATGCTGATAGTTACTATCAGCTGTAGAAGTCCATTTCCACCTTAAAGACTACTGTCGCCTGCGCTAAACCGGCCACGCACACTACCGCATTATTTTTTTTTATCGCAGTCTCCGTCTTTCTTTAAAGTAATGCAAAATTTCGTTACTTTATTTGAAGGTAAGTTAGCGGCCGCACTTAACAATGGTGCTATCATAAGCGAGCGATTGTGGGTTCGATCCTTAATAAAGGCAAATCTTTTTGTTGTTTCATATAATTTAAAATTATGATAATTGATTTGTATTTTAAAGTAAAAATGTTTGCAAATAATATTTAAACGAATAGGAAAATTTATTGAATATTTATCCCAAAAAAGGTTTTTAATATATGTTTTAGTTTACTATAGAGGTAATATAATAAAAAAATATATAAAAATAAAACAATAAGCATATTATAATGCAATATACTATAAAGTTATATATTATTCACAAATGAAACAAACGTTGAAACGGCAGCATTGTAATATTTTATATAAAAGTAATCCTTGACAAACTTATGATATTGTTATGGTAAAAAATACAAAAAACATTTTTGGTTGTTAGATATGAAAATTATAATATTATACATATATTATGATTAAAGTGGTTATAGCTTAATTATTCATTTTCTTAAAGAAAAGAGGATTGAAGCTTAACCTGAATATTATTGCGATCATAAAATAATCTATACTAAAACACAAAATAGTGCTTATTACATTTACAATTTTTTTGCGTGTATAGCATGTTACTAGTGCTGTCATCCTGCAGTGACTTTTTCGGAGTTTGATGGCATGAGATTATAATCTTCAAGCGGTTTCTTAGTTCAAAAGTAAACGAACTTATTTCTTATCGAATTCCGAAATTATTGTTTTTATAATTTACCAGTAAAGTAATTTGTATTGAAATTGCAAAAGGCGACATCTGTTGCCATTAAGCCAACCGAACATATTACTGTCACTTAGCTAAATTACTTTAGAGATGGTTTAGAGTCCGTTATTAAGATATATAATGGTATATATTTAAAACACTCTGTAGGACACTTCTGCACTGTGATTGTTATAAATAGTTTTTTTTTTTGTTTAGCTCGATAAGACTCCACCAGTCGCGCCAGTTTATTTTTAAACCACAAATGCAACCTCCCTTCTTCGCAAGATTTAAAAGTTTATTCAACGGTAAATATTGTCGTTTCGTTTCACTTGTCTCGACAGCTACCTTCGTCCTCAAACCTCTTGACCTTGACCTCCAACGGCTTACAGTATTTCTCTAAAACAATAACAATTTTATTACAGACTTGCATAGTATGCAAGTTATTGCACCTTAACACAAATAATAATAAAAACAACTTACACAAAAGCCGGTTTCATATGATATTTGAGATATATTGCTGCATATCCCTGCATATTGATTAAAAAAGTAAAACTAATAACACAAACTGGTAACTATATGTTCACCAAGTAACAACAGCTAAGTAATACTATTTGAGTTATTGTAGCTAATAAGTTAGTTATTGTAGGTAGCGGAATATTTTTTGTGAAGGAGGGATTCAGATTCTTTCAAGTCTACCGTCATTTTTTTATAATGACTCTAATATAGAAAAAATCTTAAAAGAAATATCATCTTTAAGTTGCGGATCGGTATTTTTAGATATTTTTGTTGTCAGCATTCATAACTTACCAATAAACATTTAAAAAATATTTTGTAAGTTATTAGATTTGAACTCGAACCACCTTGAACGCCTATCAAGGCGAAAACCGTTAGGCCATTGAAACACTTACTGTGGACGTTGAAATTAGTAAGTAGTACCTAACTATCATAAGCGGGCAGCAAGTTGTCAAAGTGTATGAGTGTGTATCAAACTTTATTATAGAAGAAGGTCGTAACTACAACTAGTATTGCTTGGCCATAGTTTTTAGTTTTGTGAGATTGCAACTCGACTTTTGGTCTTGACTGTACATTCAGGCAGGCCCCAGAGGATTTTATAAAAATCTGTTCAGTAGTTTGGTATTTAAACCAAAATTGCGGGTAACAATTCAAGTAAACAAAATTGCGTAATTTACTTGCTAACCTATTCCCAACTATGTTGCCGTCAGACTTCCAAAAAAACACTGGAAAGCGAAAAATAACTAATTTTGGAAGTCAGTGGAAAAGCGAATGTACATGTTCATAGTCATGGTGTCTTTGGTTTTTGTAAATTCTACATTTTTTAACTTTTTTCTTCATTTATATTTATAGACTTGCCTAGGCCTCGGTGGTAGGCCATAACATCGGCTGCCGGCAGAAGTTACCACCCACCAGACAATGTCTTGCCGCCAAGCGATTCGTCGTGTTCCGGCATGATGTCTGGTGAAGCAGTACGGAGGACGGGTCTGAGCAGTTGTGTTGCGATGTGTGGCGGGTACGATGCGCCAAATGTTGTTGTGTCGGGAGTTTGGTCGCGGAGAGTCTCCAGATCAATCTCCCTCTAGCGCAGCATCATTTGGTCGTGTTGGTCTTGGGTTTAACATTGCATCACCTCGCTCAACTGCCGTCATCCTTCATATTCCTAAGTTTTTTAAGTGAATAGGCTTAATAAACTGGTGCGCTTTACCATCAACGATTGCATCACTGCTTGCCACCGGGCGGGATTGCAGTCAAGCACAAGTTTATAAATATAAAAAAAAGACTAGTGCTTGACTGCAATCCCGCCTGATGGTAAGCAATATGGCAGGCCGTCACCTCCTTCTGCGAAGTAGTGATGCTGGCAAAGGAGGAGGCGGAGTGCGTGAGGCAACAGGAATCCCAGCGCCCTCACGCCACTAGCCGCCGCAAGAGACGCCCTGGTCAGGAGACGACACCACACTCTCAGCCACCGTAGGCGGGGGCCTGCGGGCGGTGAGCAGTGGGCAGCTCGCTGCTCGCGGTGTGTAAGGACCAGGCCCGTTTCGACGGCGCGTCGTGTTTCATGCGTGCCTCAAAGACATGTCAGCACATAGTGACGAGGTCCACGAAGACCGATGCCTCCTGGGCCAGGATTGCGGGTTGGTTAAACAAGAAACCGTGGCCCTGGCCGTCGCACAGGCAAGCGAAGAAACACGGGTGGGTTATAGTCAGTAAAAGTCCGACATGCCCTTTTGCTCCGCCCAGAGCGGGAGAAGTCATTTGATAGTATCAAATCCAAAAAAAAAAATAAAAAAAATGGTAAGCAATTGTTGATAGTAAAGCGCGCTAGTTTATTTATTCGGCCGCTCCTCCGTTGCTGCCGCCGGCCCTCCGCCGTCGGGGCCGTTCCTGACGCTGACTTTTTTTAATCTTTTGAGCTTTTAATTGTATGTCACCTCACATTTGTTTGTTTTTTAATAAATTCTTTCCTTGTCTCCTTCCTGCCCTCTTTTCTTACCTGTATAATGCGACAGTTTGGCCCCATCTGAATAAACTAGCGTGCTTTACTATCCACAATTGCTTACCGTCTTTTTTGGCCTGGCCTATTCACTCAAAAAAAAAAAACCGAGTGAATAGGAAGGAAGACGGCGGTTGAGCGAGGTGGTGTAACGTTAAACGCAACAACACTACCAACGATGCTGCGCCAGAAAGAGATTGATCTGGAGACCGTCCACGACCAAACTCCCGACACAATAACATTTGGCACATCGTACCAGGCACACATCGCAAACCAACTACTCAGACCCGTTCTCCGTACGGCTTCACCTGACATCATGCCGGAACACGACGAAGCGGCAAGACTTTGGCGGGTGGTAACTTGTGCCGGCAGCTGATGTTATGGCCTACCACCGAGAAATTAGTTATTTTTCACTTTGTGGTGTTTTTTGGAAGTAGGTTGTTTTTTTGTAATATATTTTTTTTTGTAATATTGTTTGAATTAATTGCTACCTTTGTCATATTTCCTGAGGTTGAATGTGATCTGGATACCACTGTTGAGCCATCTGTCGAGCATATCCAGCTAAATCGCATTCAAATCAACTGCGTGGGTCCTCGATGCTGATTCGTTGATCTAGGGAGGTCGCGGCGTCTGATTGGTCGGTGTAGAGAGCGCGCCAATTTGCAGTTCATGTGCGAGTCGGTTCGCTATGGTTCCCACGAGCATTGACCGTTGGTCAATAGATGTAGGCTTCCGGAGTTCCGGGGTTACATTTATAGGCACCCTCGCGCTGGGCGATAGGCAACCTCGCGCTGGGCGATAGGCACCCTCGCGCTGGGCGGTCGGGACGCCCGCCATGACTTCCGCGATCCCAGTGTGATTTATAGGAACCCTTTCGCAGAAGGTCGTCGGAATTGTGTAGCATGTGTGTGGCTGCTACACAACCATACCACACGTCTAGTCGTCTGTACAAACATGCTTTTCGTTTCATATCCTAATAAACTATACTAGATAATTATATAAAACTCTTATAACTATGTCCTAACCAAAACTATGTACTTAGTTTAAGTTGTTAATGTAACTAGACGACAGCACATCAAGCTACTTCTTCTTCTTGTTCAGCCTATAGACACCTACTGCTGAACTAAGGACCCCTCCCAAGGCTTTCCACGATGACCAGTCTTGTGCTGCCCGCATCCATCGACTTCCCGCGACCTCCACCAGATCATCAGTCCATCTTGTTGGGGACCTCTCTATGCTGCGTCTTCCGGTACGTGGCCACCATCAAGTTACTGCAACCTGTCAAATTTCTTTATTAGATTTTCAACTTATCGTCTAAGCAATAAGCACTGGGAATATTTGACAGTTTCGGTAGTATGTGACAGGTATTGTCTGTCTATAAAGACGTGAAAATGAATGAGAGCACTGCGGTCGTGCATATAGCAACTCTATTAATGTGACTGAAATGATTTTGATACTAGCACATTATTTTTTACTAGAAGAAAAACTGGTTTTAATGAAAACACAAATCTACGATTTCGGTAGCGTTGGCGTTGTCGTCTCCTTGGCGTTTAAATAAAATGAGTAAAACAAAAAAACAAACATATTTATTATTATACTAGCGACCCACCCCGGCTTCGCACGTGGACAAATCATATAGGTACCTAAGCCTTCCTCAAGAAACGGTGGCCCTTCAATAAAAATAATGTCTACTGTGCCGCCCATCACCCAATATCTGATTCTGCAAGATACATCGACCTTATTGTCCATGGATAGCCAGTTCCACCACCTTCAAACAGAATGAAAGCCTACCGGGGTAGCAAGTTTGTTTGAAATAATGTTCCCCTTGCTCCGGCCCACTGACTCCGCGGTTTAGGCAGAGAAACACTCAAGTGGCAGGCGGCCGGCAGGGGCGCGAGCGGCACGCGGATTTTTTCTGGTTTTTAGTTTTGAATAAATCGTGATATCACCTGAATTACAATAATTCAAAAAGAGATATGCTGCTACTAAGTTTACCTTTGATATGACGTAATTTATTTGTATAAGGATTAATAATAAGGAACAAATAGTGAGCTCTGATTTCGACTGGCATTTTAATTATCTAACTTTTCAAACAAAAAAAGGTAGTCATACTGAAGAAACTATAGTAAGTAGACATATGGTGTCGCAAACTTTTTTGTAGGCATTTTTATGGTCTACAATACTGTAGTATATTTATTTGATCTATCTCATAGGGTCCAGCCAGCGTTTGCAATGTAAGTTCAAAAAATGGGTTCATTTTGCGCCATTTTTTTTTTTTTACACACTATAAACCAGCGCTTGACCGCAATCCTGCCTGATGGTAAGCAGTGACGCAATCGTTGATGGTAAAGCGCACTAGTTTATTAAGCGCCTATTCACTCTAGCCTTGAAGACACTCAAATTGTAGTCCGACGGAAACACCGCCGCTGGCAAATTGTTCCAGTCCCTCGATGTACGCGGTATAAAGGAGGATGCGAAACGCTTCGTCCGGATCGTAGTGGTGTTAACAACGTAAGGGTGGAAACCAGCCGTACGACGGGTCGTCCGCTGGTGGAACGGAGATGGGGGAATTAAATCATGCAATTCCCTCGCACACTCCCCGAAATGCATCCTATAGAACACCGAAAGGCTGGCTACTCTACGCCTGTGCTCTAGGTTTTGGGGACCAACTCGAGTTAGATCAGGGTCACCAATCAGCCTCTTTGCACGTCTCTCCACTGAATCCAAAGTGGCCAGGTGACACTTGGATGACATGTGTTAGAAACCTCAAAAATTATCAGTGTTCCTCTTATATATTATGCATGTTATATACATAAAAAACCTGCCCCTTGAATCACTCTATTAAAAAAACCATATCAAAATCCGTTGCGTAGTTTTAAAGATTGAAGCATATAAAGCTACTTAGGGAAAGTAAAAATAATTTTGTTTTATAATATGTAGTGATTATATGTTTTAACGTGTTTTTATCAATGAAAAGTATTCCAAAACATAATAATTGGTTTCCTCATCTGATTCCAAATATTCTTAATAATTAACTAATATACATCTTAGGGTTTACTCTCACATTTTCCTGGAAGATTAAAAATAATAAAATGTAATTTCTATCAGAAGATGGAAGCACTAATTTTAATTCCCAACAGGATATAATTCATTTTTAAAATCAACGGTAAATTAAATCACCTAAAGTATCAAAACTGTGCTAGTCGCACTACCAAATGGTCTACTTATATTTGCAATGTACCTAACCCCCTAGTGGTAAAAACACCAGCCTCTCAAGTATGAGTGTGCGAGTTCCATTCCAGGTCAGGCAAGTACCAATGTAACTTTTCTAAAGTTATATGTACTTTCTAAGTTTAGCTTGGACACCAATGACTGAAGGTGAAAGAAAACATCTTGAGGAAACCTGGACTTTATAAGTCTGAAATCGCCAACCCACATTGAGCAAGCGTGGTGATTACGCTCAATCCTTCTCTATATGAGAGGAGACCTGTGCCCAGCAGTGGGACGATAAAGATACCTAACCTATAAATTTATAATTTATAAAAAAATGCGCAATGTAAACGATCCTCATTTTAGTCTTAAAACCGTTTACTTATTAAATTTGAAACTTCTAGCAGATAAAAAAAAAACAGTAACATGATTACATACCTGTTTTAGCAACTATATATCCATACTAATATTATAAATGCGAAAGTAACTCTGTCTGTCTGTCTGTCTGTCTATCTGTCTGTCTGTCTGTCTGTCTGTCTGTCTGTCTGTTACGCTTTCCTGCTTAAACCTCTCATCCGATTTTGATGAAATTTGGCACAGACAATCTTTAAACCCTGAGAAAGAACATAGGCTACCTTTTATCCCGGAAAAAATTGATGTTCCCGAGGGAGATCTAAAAAGCGCGATATAACCGAACTCCACGCGGGCGAAACCGCGGGCGGAAAGCTAGTATAGCATAAATATCAACCATATTTGATAAAATTTGTCCAGCTTCGTGTTCTAGCATACATCGCCGATACCCATCCATACTAATATTATAAATGCGAAAGTAACTCTGTCTGTCTGTCTGTCGGTCTGTCTGTCTGTCTGTCTGTCTGTCTGTTACGCTTTCCCGCTTAAACCACTCAACCGATTTTGATGAAATTTGGCTCAGACAATCTTTAGACCCTGTGAAAGAACATAGGCTACCTTTTATCCCGGAAAAATTTGATGTTCCCGAGGGAAATCTAAAAAGCGCGATATAACCGACCTCCACGCGGGCGAAGCTGCGGGCGGAAAGCTAGTACTCTATAAATTATTTCCCGAGCTCCATTTTTATTTGTTTAGCCCATTTTTAATACGTTTCTTCGATGTTTTATCCATGTAGATTTGAAAAGCAATAATGAATGCAATAGATATCGAGTTCCAAAACAAATATACGATAGCCGATGACATTCGATGTACTATAATTTAGTGTTAACCTACTTTTAAAATTTTTAGTTCCAGAAACATTCAATTTTACGACATTATAGACAAACTATAGTATGGTATGTATGGTTTAGTATATACGGATGACCGCATCATCCGTATATACCTACATACACTAAGTTTACGAAAAGCAAAATCAAATTTATTGTATTTTTTAATTGAGGCTACACTGTGTAAAATTTTATCATTTTGTCTATTTACCTGATTCTGCTGATTTCATAAAAAAACAGGTTTTTGAGGTATTTCTTATATTCATATAAAAAAAAAAAACTGTCTCTGGCACCGAAATTCATTTCTTTTATTCTTCAAGATCTAACCTTATTTTTAAATCACGCTATCTAGAGCACAAATAAATAATTCACAGGTCTTGAAATTTCTAGTTCGTTCTTGAGTTAGCTCTGGAAAGGCAAAGTATAGGTTATTTTAGCTTTTTGTTTGAAGACAGTTTCGGTTTCGGTAATTGAGGATGAAGTTATTTTATGTATGAGAAAGGGTATTTATCTAGGGAGGGCCCAGACCACCCTGCCGCTCCCCCTAGTCACGCCTCTATAGCTGGGTTGGTCAAATCTGCTGCTATAGACTGGGATACACTTTTTTGAGTATAAGTATGAATTCTTTAGGTAAAAATCAATGTTTTAAGTGCAGTATAATTTTAATACGAGGCGTGTAAGTGCCTTTTAGACGTAATGGATTCTTTGAGTTCTCTATTCGATGACTGACTATCTAATGATAAAGTCAACATTGACCATTACCAATGGATAGACCGACTGGACTCGATTCCATCCATGACCCAATACGTTTTACATCGGGATCATATATGTATGAGGTAGGCGCTTGGTACGAAATACATAAGAACAAATACTTTACAGACCACCTTAAGGCCACCTTAGCATAATATAGTGTTTCCGATGCTGGAATACTAGCCTCCTCTCGATGAAAGGGAGTGGGCCCTAATACAACACGAGGGCCCAGTGGGGGTTGGTAGATTTTACATTTCTTCGAATTCTTGGTTCTGCAACGTGCCGTGACGAGAACGTGGTTTAATCACAATGTTTTCCTTCACCGTTTTGAGAGCAGTTATGATGAAATTATTTATAGGTACATACTAAGTAAACCGCCCGATTGAGTCACCAGTACTTTACATCTTAAATTTTAAAGCGTTTGATTCACTTCGCTTCTTGCAAGGTGACTCGCTATAGGCTTTAAAGAGTACCTACATACATACCTTCACCGTTCACGGATTATATAGTAAGTAGGTACTTATTGGATGAATATTCACCAAACGTTACGCTTTTTGGTTTTCATCCACATTTATATAAGTATCTACAGCAATTACTACTAACACTTAGCTGTGGCAAACTTCAAAGCGTCCTCATTTGCCGTTCAATGTAGCTAAAAGCGGAAGTTTGTATAACAATTTTGTTTACATTTCAAATACGTCATACTCACTGATCTTCATTAAATCGTTCAACGGAGCGGAATAGCATTTTAACAAATGAAGTGTACGACAGCAAACGTTGTGTTTAGGGGGGACGTCACATTCAATGTTCCACTTGGTTTCATCTTATTTGACGGCTTAAGTGCGCCCCAGATTGGAATTCGCGCCAGTGCGACGCCATAGTGAAATTGGAGCATTAAGGCTTCAGGACACCTGATGAATTTGCTACATTTATTTAGACAATCCGATTGAATATGGATGCTGTAGTGTATTGCTTTTTCCGGAAAATTTGGGAGATGTGATGTGGGGACGTATCTGTTACTATGTGAAATACTGATGTCTCATAATCAATAATTAAAGTATTAATTGTGAAATTATAAAATCCACATTTCAGTAGACTTTGTATTTTTAGCGACACATCTCCCTATGAAATTTTCTACCGTCGTGAAAACTGTCTCAAATTCCCGATCTAACGTGAGTGGACCTAAATCTTGAGAAGGCTTAATGGATACTTTGATATAGGGTCATTTGGCGATGACAGTTCCACTTTAAGCACCTTCGAGTCAGAGGCAATGCGTCTTCAGATATCGAGTCGATGATGTGTAGGCACTTCTGTGATAGATAGACTCCTTGCTGTGACTAATGTTCATGGCTCCCCGTTTAGGCAAGATGGCAGGGTTTGTAGGTAAATAGTGTATGATGTATCGTGTGTGTGGTTAGAAATTATAGTGGTTATTAATATTGTAAATAGATAGTAATTCTAGACAAGAAAAATACATAATTATTTTTGTGATTCCAAGTTTAATTACAGATTTACGTCTTTCTGTTTTTGTGCCTGTTCAGAGAGCTATAAATAAATCATTTTAATTTGGAGGCAAAAAGTATAAGCGAAGTTTGACACCAAAGAATGTGGCGAAACTTAGGTACTAATTTTCTTTTTAAACATTTCGATCTACATACATAACTGCTTTACAAAGGTGAAAGAACAGGTGCCACCCCAACTACTTTCCCAAATACAAGGTCACCCATCGAATTTCGTTAAACACGTTGGTGTGGTAGGTATTGACATATTGGAATATTAATATTATCGGGGCCATGTGTTACAAGGGTATAAAACGGGAGCTTTTCTTCAGGCTTCCATATTCAAGCAAGGTGCGTGCTGAGAAACTAATGTGTTAAAGGTAAATTGTTGTCTGTAAATTTTAGTCCTAGTTTTAATAATTTATGTGGCCAATCCAAATATCCTTGGTTTGATATTGGCCCCGATTCCCTTGTTACAAACTAAACTAAATTTAACTTAAGCGCATCCTTTTCTTTCTGATGATGACGATGATGTTCCCGACCGATTTCGGTCACGGCAACCACTTCAACTCCTGCCGATGATTTGCCGCTCATGCGCCCGAAGATGGCTTATGGAGCCTATCTTGGCGGCGAAACTTCGTGCACACTGAGGGCACGTAAGCACGCCGTCGACGTAGTTGTATGTAATGGCAGCAGGTGGGCGAGCCTTTAACTTAAACTCCTTTTCTTTTTATTTTATTAAGAAAAGGACAGAACATAACGCGTCAGTTTAAATCTGTCAAATTAGTCCGCGTCTGATGTAAATTGGTGTATTTTTTGCTGCCATGTTCATAATCGTGTCTAAACTGTCTTCTTCCTCAGCCTATAGATGTTCACTGCTGGACAAAGGCCTCCCCCAAGGCTTTCCACGCTGACCGGTCTTGTGCTGCCCGTATCCATCGGCTTCCCGAGACCTTCACCAGGTCATCGGTTCACCTTGTTGGGGCCTCCCTACGCTGCGTCTTCTAGTACGTGGCCGCCACTCCAGAACCTTACTGTCCCATCGGCCATCGGTTATACGAGCAATATGCCCTGCCCACTGCCACTTAAGTTTAGCGGCTCGCAGAGCTATGTCGGTGACTTTGGTTCTTCTGCGGATCTCTTCATTTCTGATTCGATCACGCAGAGAAACTCCTAGCATAGCTCTTTCCATTGCCCTTTGTGTGACTCTGAGCCTTCGTATGAGGCCCATTGCGAGCGACCACGTTTTAGTTCCGTAAGTCATCACTGGCAACACATCCTCCCGTGGGTGTCGTAAGAGGCGACTAAGGGAAATCACCAGGGAAGCGGGCAGCAGCGCTTCTCCTGTGTAATATCAAATTACTGCGATCCCCAACCCGCCTGCCAAGTGTGGGGATTATGGCAAAATGATGCTAAACTGTCTATGGAATACCTATCTCAATTTGACAGGGTTAAACTAAAATGTCATATTCTATGCTTTTCTTATTGAAATAAAAAAAAAGATACACTTACCTTAAACTTAGTTTAGTTTGTGAGCAAAAGAATCAGCGCCATTGTTCGCTGAATCGTCAGCTCCTTCTGAGTGGAGCTGCACGATTACTAAAAAATGCATGCACTGACTGGGCTACTCAAGTTCTTTGCTCATAAGACCACTTCAGACACCAATCTGCATAGTCTTCGTATTATCTGACCAAGATTACGTTTGAACCTTAAAAGTGACTAAGATCACTGAATTTGTCTCGGCCTTTATCCTCGCAGTAGTCAGATAGGACACGCCGACCCATCTAGTTTTTAAACCATGATTGACATGTAAAACTGTTTGTACAACTCTAAATAATAAAAAAAATAGTTGTCATGTGTAAAAAGCAAATAAGTACGAGTTAAACTCAACACGAACTCTCCAATGTCAATGTAGGGAAAGTGCTCCAGTGAATGAAGAATTAAGCGATCTTTGAACTTCAAAAAATACGACATTATGTTGCCTTTGAGGTATACGCTCCAAAACTATATTTTAGTAATATGAATATTTTTAAATTTGGTTTTACGACGTAACCTGTACACTTTCTTATATTTAGTAATAAATTGAAAAATGCCCTAAAACACCAGTGAATGATCAAATTCTTCTAGTAAATGAACGAAATATTACCCAAATGAACAGAATTTTTATGTAGTAATTGTAAAAACAGCCTAAGTTTTTTGACCTGAAATTTTGGTTTTGGATTATTTTCAGAACTTTCTTCATTCTGCGTAGTGTTACGCTATCGCGAACGCTTGTCTCCTTTTGTCGTTTTCTTTATCTTCCTGTTTTCCTCTGTTGTCGTTCCCTTACGACTCTCTTTTCCTTTTCTTTTCATTATTTTCTCTTCTTCTTTTGTTCTCTTTGCCTATTCGATCTTTTAAATATGTTCTTTGTTTCTCTGACCGGTTAATTCAAATGGCATAAAAGAAATTTTGTTTCTTTATGGAGGCTGTAGACGATTGCTTATTTTTTCGTACTACTTTATTCAAACTCCTCTTTATTGATGCAAAAATAGGCCAAGTAACAAGGTGGCAAGATGTGCGTAGTATTCGGGTATAATTAATATACCTATAATTATTGTTTTTCGTACGTAATTGGGTCCAAATATGATTCCATTTTTGGGACCTGCCCCAAACACCATAACACCTCTTTCGTGAGTGCTAAGTATTCGACTAGGATTATCATTAATATCTAAAGCATGTTCTCCGGTCAAAAACTGATCTAGTTCCTGAAACCGAGCCCTGATAGATGTTTCAGTAAATACGGCTCCACATTTCGAAATCACTTTCGCATTTCTTTTAGTAATATCGGGATGCTTGTTTAAGAATAGTTTGAGCCACTTTTTTCTTTAAACACATATCAAAATTGTTGTCATTTACTTAAGTATCTAAACAAAAAGAATAAACGTGTTCCAAAAATAGTCTGTAACTGAAAATGTTGTGTTCATTTATTGGTTACGCTTTTATGATGAAAACTAATATTTGAACATGGTTAAAAAACTTAGTTCGGTGGTAGGCCATAACCGACAAAATCTTGCAAACGATTCGTCGTGTTCCGGCATGATGTCTTGTAAAGCTGTACTAAGGACGGGTCTGAGCAGTTGTGTTGCGATGTGTACCAAGTAGAATGCGCCAAATGTTGTTGTGTCGGGATTTTGGTCGTGGAGGGTCTCCAGATCAATCTCCCTCTGACTCAGCATCGTTGGTCGTGTTGTTGAGTTTATCATTGCATCACCTCGCTCAACTGCCGTCTTCCTTCCTATTCACTCAGTATTTTTTTAAGTGAATAGGCTTTTAATAAACTAGAGCGCTTTACCCAGTGACGGATTAAGACTACTTGATGCCCTAAGCAATCCACGCCTGTGGGCCCCCCTATCCGTATGTCAAGCCGTCAAGGTCAACTAGAATCGGTCTTTAAACATTTACCGCCTAAAAACATTAGTTTTTTGTAAAATAAGATGATGAGATGCTTTTTTTTTTGTTGGAATGGGAAATCATCAAATGACTTCTCCCGCTCTGGGCGGAGTGGAAGGGCGTGTCAGATTTTTACTGACTAAAACCCACCCGCGTTTCTTCATTTGCCTGTGCGATGGCCAGGGCCACGGTTTCTTGTTTAACCAACCCACAACCCTGACCCAGGAGGCATCGGTCTTCGTGGACCCCGTCACGATGTGCTGACATCTCTTTGAGGCGCACGTGAAACACGACGCGCCGTCAACTCGGGCCTGGTCCTTACCGGGCGGCGAGCTGCCCACTGCTCACCGCCCGCGGGCCCGCGCCTACGGTGGCTGAGAGTTCGGTGTGGTCTCCCGACCAGGGCGTCTCCTGCGGCGGCTAGTGGCGTGAGGGCGCTGGGATTCCCGCTGTCTCACGCGCTCCGCCTCCTCCTTTGCCAGCATCACTGCTTCGCAGAAGGAGGTGACTGCCTGCCGTGTACTCTCGCTCCGGACAATGACCTGGACCAGGGTCGGACGCGAGAGATCGCCGCCGATCGCCGCTACGAGAACACGGCGGTACTCCACCCAAGCCGGGCAGGCCTCCACCGTATGCTCCACCGTGTCCTCATGGCGATCCACACAATGGTGACACCCTGGCGTTTCCTCCCGCCTAATACGGAACAGGAACCTCCCGAAACAACCGTGTCCGGTGAGTACCTGCGTCAGGCGGAAGGTGAGGGCGCCGTGGCGCCTCTCTAGCCACTCTTCAAAGAGGGGACTTACCGCCGCTATTGTGGCGTGCTCAAATGTAACGTACCTTAGAAGTGGAGTAGGCGCGACAACAATAAAAACCAATTGAAGCAGTTTATAAATTATAATTAAAAAAAAAATAAAAATAATTTATTTATTTATTGAAATGCGGCTTGCGGCTTTTTCGGGCATTGAATTCACGCAAGTAGTATTAACATGTGATGTTTTTATCATATCGGACTCTATGTATAATATCGATAAATTATCGTGCCTTTCTTGTATCATCTTTGTCCTTTTTTCATTTTTTAATATTTTTAATTTTGTAAAAGAACGCTCCGCTGAACAATTTGAAATCATAAGCGATAAAAATATACGCAGGGAGCTGTTTCCATATTAGGGAAAGCTGATTCAATTTTATCATCATGTATTATTTTATACATCTGATCGAGACCTGGGCTGTACTGCAGTCTCTCCAGCGGCGCCAAATAGACTATCGGTATATTGAAGCGCTGAAGGGTTTCTACGAAAACGCCACCATGTCAGTCCGAATACAGGACCAGACCTCGAAACCAATACCTCTGCAGCGTGGTGTCAGACAGGGAGATGTTATCTCCCCGAAACTGTTCACCGCTGCATTGGAGGATGTCTTCACTTGACTGGAAAGGACTGGGCATCAACATCAATGGCGAGTACATGACACACCTTCGGTTTGTTGATGATATCGTAGCCATGGCTGAGACCGCGGAGGACCTGAGTACAATGACCTCAGTAGAGCCTTCGAGTGAGTCGGTCTTAAAATGAACATGGATAAGACGAGCCATGTCTAATGCCCATGTTGTACCGACTCCTATAAAGATTGGAGACTCTGTTCTCGAAGTTGTTGACAGTTACGTGTATCTTTTTTTTTCCGGGGTGGAAATCCTCAATGGATGTCCGCCGCCCTGGGGCGGGCGACGGGGTCTGTCAGACTCTTACTGACTAAAACAACCCCGGTGTCTCTTCTATCACGAGCGCGCGTGGGGCCGCGGTAGTCTAAATTCTTCCACGGCCCAAAGAATCAAAGTCGCACCGCATATTCCGGTACATTCGAATTGCCGAATGCACTAGCGGGCAGCCAGTGGGCAAGCGGGAGCGGGGTTATGACTCTAGGTCGGACTTTATGTCAACTTAAAATGCGCGAATTTTCAAATTAGTCCTAGAAACTTTTTTGGTGTGGTTTTTGGTGACATGAGAGTGAAACGTGATTCGTGATGCCCTAAGGATGGACTTTTTTGTGCTTGTTCTGGTGCCCCCCCAGACGTGATGCCCTAGGCAATTGCTTAATTCGATTAGGGGTTAATCCGTCACTGGCTTTACCATGAACGATTGCATCACTGCTTACCATCAGGCAGGATGATAGTCAAGTAATAGTTTATAATTATTTAAAAAACCAATAAATAATCACATAACACTGGCTTGCAGAATTTAAATCTATTTTTAAAACTACTCTAAAAACATGGAAAAGATGGTATGAAAATAAATCGGATATTTTTATAAAAAATATGAAATTATCGATTGTCCAGTGAATGTATACTTGTTCATTCATTGGATTTCAACCGTTTTTAATTCAGCAAATTATTTATATAAAACTGCCTAGAACTGTGGGTAATAAAATCAAATTGAGGCATATTTTTAGGGTTCCGTACCTCAAAAGGAAAAAACGGAACCCTTATAGGATCACTTTGTTGTCCGTCTGTCTGTCTGTCTGTCAAGACCCTTTATCTCAAGAACGCGTGGACGTATCAAGCTGAAATTCACATGAAATACTCAAGTCTATTGTCCCTTTAAGCTGTAAAAATATCAAACTTCTAAGCCAAGCCAATCAAAAGATACAGCCGATTATGTCGATATTTTCAACAAATTTTCGACACTCGCAAAGGAATCAAAACCTACAGGATACTTCCCGTAAACTCAGAATCTTGAAAATTGGCATGAAGCATTGTCATATAATGCAAATATAGGAAAAATTGCGAAAATCTCATTTTTTTAGTTATATAATATAATAAACATATTTTAATAAAATGGAACTTACTACCTTATTTCTCACGAACGAATAAAGTTATCAAATTGTAATTTATTCCAAATACCAAGGTCTATTGTCCCTTTAAGCTGTGAAAATATCAAACTTCTAAGCCAAGCCAATCAAAAGATACAGCCGATATGTCGATATCTTCAACAAATTTTCGACACTCGCAAAGGAATCAAAACCTACAGGATACTTCCCGTAAACTCAGAATCTTGAAATTTGGCATGAAGGATTGTCATATAATGCAAATATAGGAAAAATTGCGAAAAACACATTTTTTTAGTTATATAATATAATAAACATATTTTAATAAAACGAAACTTACTACCTTATTTCTCACGAACTAATGAAGGTATCAAATTGAAATTTATACCAAATACCTAGGTCTATTGTCCCTTTAAGCAGTGAAAAAATCAAACTTCTACGTTAAAGCCATCAAAAGATACAGCAGTTTATACCGACACCTTAGACGAATTTTCGTCAGCGGCTAGGGAATCAAAATCTACAAGCAAAGACATTAAAATTATATTTACAATAGATAGGACATCACGAACAAAATCGTAAGTCAATACTTTTATCGACTTGGTTAAAAGGCGCTCAGTCTAGTCTGCGCGTCAGGATGTAATTTGTGTCCACCAAGAATAAACATTTTCTAAGGAAATATGCCATGTTGCGCTTTGTGTTACTGTACATCTCGTTATAGTAAAACGACTGGACCTAACTTCGGAATGTTTTTCTATGAATTATTTATATTTCGTCTGCAATTCAAATTTAAAAAAAAAATCTTAAATAGTTCTAGAAAATTTTCCATTATTGTAATAAGCGCCCTCTATTGTTGAGTAGTTTTACTATTTTCTTGTAGAGATGTAGTAATGTTGTTTATCGATTTAGTCGATAATACTTATTAAGATGAATACATTTTGTTGTATTTTATTGACATTTAAAATATAGCTAAATAAACTTAAAATATTACTATATTTCAAGTTTATTTATTATTAACTCTATTTAAACATAATCATATCATATTAATAAACAAAATTGAATGAACAATTACTATTCATTTATCTAGGTTTTTGTTATTTTTGGTTTCCGAATAAAAATAATGTTGTAGGAAAAAGTTGATACGATTTGTCCAGATAGACCGTAGAGAAGAAAATTGGCTTCCGTCTCATTCGTCGAAATTATGCTCAATGCATTTTAAAAGAGAAGTTATCTACTTTGGAAAGACTTGTCGATCAAATTAAAAAAAAAAAAGAATCGGTACCTTGTATTAGAAATGAAATAGTAAGTTATTAATTTCAGTACTTTTTTACTTAACCGTAAAAATTGGAACAAAATTTACGGTTAAGTGGATAAGTACATAGATTACATAACTTATTTATAATGAAATATATTCATAAAATATGTAGGTACGTATATGTAGTACAATGATTGCGAGCTACTTTGTGATTTTGAGGATTCCGTACCCAAAAGGTAAAACGAACCCTATTCATGAGACTTCTCTGTTCGTCTGTCCGTCTGTCACCAGGCTGTATCTCATAAACCGTAATAGCGAGACAGTTGTAATTTCCAGAGATTGTGTTAGTATTTCTGTTGCCGCTATAACAACAAGTACTAAGAATAAAAATAATAAAACATTTAAAGGGGCTCCCATACAAAAAACGTGAATTTTTGCCGTTTTTTGCTCCATATTAATAACGGAAACAGATAGACGCTTAAAATGTTCACAGAATATTTGGTTATTATATTCAAATTACAAATAAATAATTAAAATAAAATAAATACTGAAGGCGGGCTCCCATACAATAACCGTGATTTTTTTGCCGTTTTTAAAGATAATGGCGTACATATCTGGTAAAGGTCTTGCTCCAGCAGACTACCATTTTTGTCGTGATTTGGACAATTATCTACGTGACAAGAAGTTTTCTTCCCAGGAGACAGTTCTGCTTTCACACAGTTTGTGCAGTCTAGATCCTCAGAGTTCTATCACAAAGGCATAAACGACCTTCCTATATATTGGTTATACATGAATTATTTAAAAATTGAAAAATAAGCAATTATTTAGATTTTCAGTACTAATCGGCAATTTTAAACTTTATCGCCTATTATATTAAAAGAATTATATAAATAAGAAACTTGTAAACTTAAAATTACCCATAATTATACTGCTTCCTAATTTTTTGTTTCAAGCTATCATAATGCGACAAAACATCGTCGTAGTAACTTCTTTGAATATTATCGATAACTTTATATCGAAATGATACAAACCCTACCACAGTTTTTTGCATTGCCATTTAAAAATATTTGCAAACAAACGTGTAAAAAGAATAATTTTGTTAAAAACGAAATGCAAACGAAAATTGCAAAACAAAATGCGCTTTATGGCCTAAAAGGTCTATTACACTCAAAAATCGCAATAAACTGAGCGTTAAAATAATTCGTAAGCATAAAACATCTAAAATGCCAATAGACGGTGTCACGGTAAATGAATAGTAGCGAATAAAATTCTAAAACAATTTTTGTTTGTACAAGACAAGTTTCACTGAATTTGTTTACTGTACTAGGTGTGAACTGTAGGTTGTGAACTGTACTAGGGTATTAAATCGGATGTGGCAACATAGACCACACTGGCCACCTACCGGGCAATAGCTATATTTTATAAATATATTTTATATAAACTTATTTCATTTTTACTATTTGATGTCTCCAATTGTCGATCTAATTTTGCTATATTGTACTAGATGGCGGAACTGAGCCATGGGATCACAGTTTTTCTATGCCATTTTGACACAAGCCCTCTCTATATATCTTAAATCTCTTTGCCTACAAGGTACTTTCCGTAAACTCAAAATCTTGAAATTCGGCACGAAGCAACGATATATTATAGTACAGACAGATAAAGGAAAAATTGTGAAAATGATAAATTTGAAGTTACATAAAATATTAAAATATTATTTTTGCTTACATGACATGAAATATTTTTTTAATAATTATAAACTTACTACCTACCCTTTTTCACATGAACGCGTAGAGATATTAAAATTGAAACTGTGAAAAATTCTAAATCAATGCTAGTATTATAAATGCGAAAATAACTCTGTCTGTCTGTTACGCTTTCCCGCCTAAACCTCTCAACCGATTTTGATGAAGTTTGGCACAGATAATCTTTAGACCCTGAGAAAGAACATAGGCTACCTTTTATCCCGGAAAAATTTGATGTTCCCGAGGGGAATTTAAACAGCGCGATATAACCCAACTCCACGCGCGCGAAGCCGCTGGCGGAAAGCTAGTACGTCATAAATTGTAAACCGCTACGTTTGTACGGCGGAACCCTCGCTGTGCGAGTCCGACTCGCATTTGGCCGGTTTTTTTTA